>JAOEHY010036125.1:5726-27069 GCA_025447955.1 Psilopsiagon aurifrons
TAAGGGTGGTGAGGCACTGGAATGGGTTGCCCAGGGAAGTTGTGAATGCTCCATTGCTGATGGTGTTCAAGGCCAGGTTGGACAGAGCCTTGGGTGATATGGTTTAGTGAGAGGTATCCCTGTCCATGGCAGGGGGGTTGGAACTAGATGATCTTAATGTCCTTTCCAACCCTAACTGTTCTATGATTCTATGATTCTATGTCTCAGCATCACTGCTATAGCTTTTTTTTACGACTCTTCTTGTGTGTTGTCAGTCACTATCCGAATTAACTAGTCTGGTTTTAATTAGTAAGATAATTAACACCTCATTTTAAGCAAGAAAATAGTTCTCTTAATTTCAGTACTGCATGATAAAATCTGAGTTTTGCCTTGAGACCAACAGCCCCCTGAAAACTTGACCTGATAGTGAATCCATTGCGAGTCCTGGCCAGAATCAGCATCCCTGAAAATCGCAATGGTACAAAGATTTTCAGCTCTGTCTATTCCAAACTTTGTATGACTTTTCAGGGCTCTCAACCTATTTTTTTCCTCAAAGTATACCCATGGCATTGCAGATAGTTTCACTATACAGCCATATGGAGAAAGACTCTGCCTGTTGCAGCCGAAGAAACACAAGTGACTACTACATGATTTACCATCTTCACTTTGGTTTGGTTTTCATTTATATTTCAAAGGGAGGATGGAAAGATGCTGATTCAGCCAGTGGCAAATCCTTTAACAAATCCATTTTCAAATCTTTAGTCTGTGAAAGGATTTAAGTGACCCAGAGTCACTTGATGAGCTAAAATCTCTCTGTGCTGTGGGACGGTTTTATGCAGTAGATCCTGTAGTGAGGGGAGGAGAGGAAATTTGCTAATACATAGAGAGATCTGCAGAAAACACTGCTTGGGATATTTGCATAAAATTTCTTGTCGCAGGCACTTTTGGTTGCTTGGCAGATTCATGCTGATAGTCTACAGGTGAAAGGCTTTCTGACACATTTCTAGTCTTATGAGTCATTCAGGAGAGTAGTGACAAGCCATATTACATGTATGCATTTATTAAGGGCCAAACTGTAAAAATCCTCCTAAAAAATGGTGTCATTGACTGAAGCAAGTTTGTCTGACACTTAAGGATGTGTAGAATTTAGTTCCAAGTACAGTGCTTCCCTTCAAATTTGACTGCTCATTTTTCATTCAGCAAGATAATAGCGTGCTAATTGTCAGCACAGATAAGCTCTCCTAGCACTATAATCCAGAAGCTGTTGTTGATTTTACAAAGCGATGCACTAGCTTACATCCAACTTCCTCCTTTTATATTGGGTGTGATACCAGCTGTTCAAGAGTTGTTAAGAATTTAAAGCCTAAACAGAGCATATTCCATTTTTCTTGGACATTTTAGTATTTATCTTAGCAGTGAAATAGTCGAATATTACTTTATAATTTTTTTCCCAACAGAAACTAGTAGAGAAAACCCAGTATAAAGCATGCAGGCAACACCGTGTAGTTTGCTTTCACATGCATCAAGATCTCCTGAAGGGAATAATGCTCTCTTGACAACTCAAAAAATGTATCCAGCAGGATACGATACATTTCATTACTTTGCATATATGCATTTATTAAGTAGTGGATCTTGAGTTGTGTGAAAAGCCCCTGCTGTTCTGCAGCAACTAAAGTACACCCCCAGTAACAGGGCAAAAACCTCACCCAATTCAGAGGCTTCCACTTCAACTCCAAGCGCACAAATTGTTTCACAGTTTTAAGGGAAGGCGGGAAATAGAAATACTCACTATTTCAAGTAGGGGATTTAACATCAAGAACACAGAAAATGTAGCAGCCTATCAAAGTGAGAGTCAGCTTGGGGTTTTAACTCTTTGGTATTTATTTCTTCTTGGCAAAAAAAATTTTGCATATAAAGTTGAGGTTACCATGCAACTGCTAGATTCTGTCTGTGTTACTGTGTGCATGATGAGATACCAAACATGCTGAGCTTAGGGAAATCAGATTAACTTGTAAGATCAGACACACACTGTGGGGAATGATCACAACCCTACAGAAAAGAAGGTGATGGGCATTGGCTGGCAGTAACCACCCCAGTCAACTAAGGAGTGACACTGATATTCTATGATTCTGTGTTTCTCAGGTACACAAGTCTGCAGTGATTCTTGTGAATGACCTCTGGGAAAATGGAAACCCCTCCAGTCTCACCAGAGACAGCAGACCGAAAAGCTTCCACCTGACTGCAGCACACATTAGGGCAACACGCCTCAAAGTGCATTGCTTTTTTCTCAGTTTCTCAAACTTCAGATAGAACCTAAAAATAGAGAATGCAATCACTGAAAGGGTCAGTGACGTGGTGTAGAGATCGCACTGCTGTTCTTGTCTTACAACCTTTTTGATAACACAGCCACATACTTTACTGTAGTGGAAAATAACATAGTTTAGTTTGCCTAGCATCTTATATTTCACAGTAGTGTGGTCAGTGTGTTGTCCCTCAGAAATGTGTGAGAGCATTGCAAATTTGATGTCAAATCCATGTAACATCAATTGAAATATCCAAACAATACACATGGTCAAGACTCGCCACAGCCAGGCATGTGGCTCTATTTTCAGCTTTGTATTCCAGAGAAATCCATGCACTTAGATTCTGGTATATACTTTACTGTGTTACACAGTATGCTTTTCAGCCTGCTAATGCTTTGAAATACAAATTACAGTGGAAATTGCACTGGAAAATACAAATTAATTAAGTTTGTCTGCCATCCCTTGCTACCTTGCACTGCTCCAAACCAGTCCTCTCATTGAATAGGATCTATGGGTTGCTCTTTGGAGGTGTCAAACACTGTCACTGCAGAATTAAGGGATTCTGGGTCACTCTCTTGGGGCTAGATGCTTCGTAGGTGCCTTGAATCTGGCCATGATTCACATTTCAAAGTATCCTTAAAATATTATCTGACTAATTTCATAAATATTTATACAGTGTGTAGCAAGGAATGAACAATCCTGATTAAAAGCTTCTTACAGAAGCACCATTGCAATACAAGTATTAAAAACCCAGATCATTATAATTGTAATTGCTGAATACCTTGAGCTTATTGTGAATTTAACTCTTCTCACAGAATTATGGTATCTTACTCATCCTTGTTGTATTGACAGAATGGAGAAAATCTCCTCTTTCAAGTAAACCTAATATTAGTGTCTGACTCACCAATATTGCAATGTTTTGCCTATAAATATTTCAAACATCTTCTGTTTGATTGCATATTTTCTGTAATTGTTTACCCCACTTATACTTTCTCCCTTATTCTCTTCCATATTTTCAAATCTGAAATTGTATTGATCATTTTATTCCATATTTTCTCCCATTTGCTTTTTATATAACCAAAAGCACTAAAAGAAAATTTTTACAAAGTTAAAATATATGTCAGTAAGAAATTATGTTAGTAAGACATTTAAATTCAAAACCATAACACCAGTAGCTAAGGCAGTTGCTTAGGCTAAAGTCTCTCTAAAAAACTCAGAGGTTTTTTGCTCAGAAGCTTTGAAAAGCTGTTATATATTATCTGGCCAAATACATATATGTGTGTATATATGTGCATATATATATTAAATGTATGATTATGTGTATGCATATGTGCATGTGCATGTGTATGTGTACATGTATGTATACGCATATGCATATGTATACGTACAAGGTCTCTTTTTGCGAGTAGGAAAATGTACCTTGAAGAAAAGAGATTATGGACATACCAATCTATAGCAGCCATGCATCAAGGTCCCTGTGACAAGTATGTGTGCACAGTGACTATTTTCCAGGACTTCCAAAGTACAGTCCTTTCTAACACCAACAAAGAGAGTTTCCACCAAATTTCCTTTCTCCTGCTCTCTCTGCCCTGAGCTCTGCAGACATGAGCCGCCCTCTCTTCCCTCCCTCCCCACTTCTTCCCATTGGAAATGTCACTGTCCCCATCTGCTGCCCCTGCACTCCCTGTGCTGGCAGGAACATGCGGGCAGAATGAAGCAGCTGAAGTCATTCAGCATAATGTGCTATGCTGACAATTCAAAGGCAATTACTAGCATTTTTCATGGAGAAAAAAAATTGTGCAAAAGGGATTAATGCTGCTATGTTTCTCTATTGATGCCTGCAACATCTGCAGATCCAGACACATCTCCTGCATTGTCAAGTTCAACTGCTCCTTGCTGCAGGCATCATGTAGTTTATTTGCTCAGTATGAGTATGCATATTTCTTACCAGCTAAGGTAACTGGTGACTGAGGGATTGTTTATGCCTTACAGTACATCCCTGGAAACAAGATATGCTTTCATAATACCTGAATTACATGGAATTTCCTTTGTGTGTCTATCTTAAATGATGCTACAATTTCAGACAGTAAATGTATATGTTACTGCAGTTAGCAGGACTTCTTTCATTTGAACCTATACATGCTTTACTGCTTTTATCACATGAAACTGTAATAACACAGATCAAAGAGTGTGCTCTCTAATGGGAAAACACATTTTACAGGAACTGCTTCTTCTGATAATTACATATTTGGCGACAGAGTGTGAGGGGGTGAAGAAAAGCTATTTTCCCATCTGCAGCAATTCCTGACAGCCGCTTAAAAACAACAGTAATGAGGGAGAGAAAAAGAGATACTTGTGAAGGCTTTAAATATTAGTTTCAGATAAGAGTGCTACACATAAAGCCTTCCTTGATTTATTGCAGGTTGGGGGGGGGGATCTTTGCACAGCTCACTGGAACGCCTGGAAAATGCAGTTATCTCAGGATGTGTAAGTCTCAGTGAATATTTTAAGCAAGAAGTACTTAGCGAATGGTTTGAAATACTTAGTGAATGGTTTACTTCACAGCATTCACACCATTCTAACTCTGGACAGATCCAGGAAATGAAGGAGTAAAAAAATGGATCCAAGTTTACTGACCAAATAAATTGAAGAAAATGGAAACATTCAGATCAGTCTTTACCAAGTCCAAAGCAATACACCTCATTCTCAGTAGACTCCTCTTTTCTGTAGAGCCCCACGTATGAGCTTGGGAAAGTCTGGAAAGGAAAAATGTTAAATGAAAACTCTTGTTAGCTCCAGACAACAGCAGAAAGCCTTGTAACTTCTGTGTCCCATGAACAAGACATGCAGAGCAGAGTCCTGCCCTCAGCTGTGCCCTTCACCCTATGGTATCACAGCAATTTCGGGATCAGCTGTTTGCATGATCTTACACCTCACAAAACTCTGTCTCCTCTTGTCCATGGGGAACATGGCACAGCAGCCACCAGCACTGCAATAAGCAGAAACTTTCAGTCATGTGCAGGAGAGAGCCTGAAGCCTTTGAAAGGTAAAAAAAAAAAAGCAAAGGCTTTATAAAGTGGCTCCTTCTGCCTTGCAATCCTATCTGCTGGCATGTGTAATCATAACCCTTCAGCTGAAGACCTATACTATGAAAGTCTGCAATGCAAGTTACTGAATACATATGTTATCTGTAAATATCCCTATTTAGATACAGAAATTCTATTTCTACCTTTACAAATACTGCACATTTTCTGTAAAATCCACAAGGCATTAAAATGTGTGTCTATGAAAAACAGAGTACGTGAATGTCCTTGATTTTTAGGAGCTGTTAATCTCTCCTACCTGTGAAATTTGCTAAACAAAGCGTTTCTTCTAACACCTTGAATAATTCAGGGCAGCAAAAATCTCAAAACACTTTGTCCCTAAAAATTGTTTTGAGGCTTCAGCTGGTGATTGCTGTACACTGTGAAATGGTACAGAGAGATACAAATACTCATACAGTAAAGAGTGTTCCCTAGACCAGTAATACTATTCGAAATGTGCAAAATAGAATAAGAAAAGTAGGTATTGGTTATCAGGCTCTCTGTCTGCTTGTGGTTGATGTTTTAGATTCAGAGGAAACTGATTGCAACTCTAGTGACTTGATTTAAGAATAAGCAGCAGCTGCTATGATACTCCGTCATGGAACGGTCTGCCGATTGAATGCAAGTACAGATTTTGCCACTGCCACATGGGTGTAACTGTGGCTTCTTATCTCCAGACATGATGCAGCTTGACTTTATATATTTTTGTTAACTCTTGATCTTGCTTTAGACTGCTATACTGAAACCAAGTTTTAAATGAATTATCTACTCACTTGGGTATGGGGTTTTTGTTGAGTGTTCTTATTCCCTATTTCAAAAACAATTTCACATGTAAAGTGAGGTCAAAAGCTTAACTTCTGCTAATTTTTGTGCTCAGTATTCAGCAGCCTGAAAGAATGTGGGCTTGTTCTGGGTTTTCATTTTTTCAGGCATTTGGAAGCCATCTGCTAGCACAACCCAGCAGCCAGCGCAACATGCAACTTCATTACCGAAACGTGTCTGAATTCATCAAGTTACCACTGGCTGGGGACTGAGACTGGAAAGAGAACACGGCATCCTAACATCATAAGGACGGTACCTGTCTGAAGGCAGGAAGCATTTGTACACAGCTCCGGTCAGCTTTCACCGTAGAGTGGCACCCAAGGATGCCAGCTCTCTTCTTGAGGGCCAAATCTGATACTCTGTCAAAATCTTACCAAACGTCTCAGATGTGGAGGCGCAGCAGAGGGGGAAGGTGCATACTGAATGTCAGGCTGCTCGAGGGGCAGTAAGCCACAGCAAAAGCTTTAGGCATACTTTTGATAGCTGAGGAATAGACCGACTTGTTGGGCAATGCCCATCCTCCTGCTTCTGAAAGGCTTGTGTAGCCCTGTCCCTTGGTCCTTGAGAATGAGCCAAAAACACACTATGGGGCTGCAGTTATAAGCTCTGGATGGCTAAATTCAGCCATACCGTATCAGTGTAACTGGAAACATATTCCACTTTGCATGATACGCACATCAGCTAGTACAAATTGCTGCTCTTCTGGCTCAGCTCAGGCAACAGAGAACATTAGGAAACACCCAACAGAAAGCAAGAGGAGAATAAAAAAACATTTTGCAAAATCGATTGTTCAAAAAGTTTTATTGTTTAAAGAAAACAAAACCCACACAACATGGTTCCCAGGTTCAATTGCTCTTCTATTTCGAGGACAAGTAAACTTCTGGTTCTGGCACGTCAAAATGTCTTGAATTAGTTTAGCACAGTCTGAAAGGACTCTGCTTTTTCACAACTCTAGGCACAGCACCAAAATGCTCAGCCTGACATCCAGTCAGGATTATTCTGGAGATTAATCAGGATGCCTGATTCCCAGATATTTTGTGCACATTGACTGATCATCTGATTACAGCAGCGCTATATATGGATAAGACTATCCATCATGTAGCTTTCCAGACAGTATTTGATGTAATCTACCTCAGGAAAATTAGTGTGCTTATTATTTCGCAGCTTAGATTCCAGTTGCTTGCAGAAGCGATCTCCATGTTCTGCAATTCTTTGAAAGATTTCTTGCATTCAAAAAGCATCTCGTTTTACTGTCATGGTGAAATTCAAGCACATGATCATATTTTCCTCAGAATCATCAGAAAATCCTTGTAAAATAATGCTATAATTGCCCTAAAACAAGCAAGAAAAAGGAAATTAGTGCATAATGCTGCCCAATCTTGTCTATGTAGCTGCTTGGACTGGTTCTGATGATTTCTGTGAGGACTGGAGTCACCACTTCAAGCATGAGAAAGTTTTCTGACATTTCCTTTGGCTGCTTTCTACAGTTCAGGTGAGCACCACTTTTCAGAAAACACATGCATGAAAGTATGTGATTTTACTACTGTTATTTCTTTATATAAAATACTGAGAAATACCTTTGGAAACTTTGTTCTTGCACCTTTAATGTCAAACGCTGTTGCAAGTGTTTCTGTAAAACAGATATAGTTATAATACAAATGGTTACTTAATCATAAAGCCATCGATCAAACTTCCTAAATAACTTCAAAGCAATATGGCATATCGCTTAGGAGTAGTGCCAATGCAACTTACTCTTCCACTGGGAAAGCCCTCACCTGTTTCTTCTCCCAGAGCTCTGCCTATTTCTGTAAACTACGTTAGAAAATAAAAATTAACCACAATGCTCCTGCAATGCCTCCTACAGACCCATCCTGCTGTGATAACTCCAGTACTCATACCAGTAGTTCAGCTGAATGATAACCAAAGAGAGATTATGTTCATTTTTAAAGAAAGGAAAACATGGGCTGTGCATTTTGACCTCCTTGCAGGTCTTTTTGTCCTTTAGCTTGACATCCTGCTGGAATACTCTGGATCTGAACCTGTGTGATGTTAATGTTGGTTAGCCCCTAGAACAGGACTGTCTCTACTAAAAGAAAGCATTATACATGGGTGTGGAGAATCTCTTTAAAAATCCATCTAGGCATTTATCTAAATAAACTGTGTTCTGGATATCAGTGATGCCCCTGGCTTTCTGCACAGTCTAGCCAAGTGTAGTCTTTCCAAGTAATTGGAGATGTTAACAATAAAAGTGTTATAATGAGATGAAGGCTATTGGTAATCCTAATTTACAGAGATGGAAACTGCAGTACAAGGATATTAAAACATAGAATTTGGAAATTCTCTGCTTCGGTGGGATTCTGGCACTGGATAACTGCCTGCTCTGAAGTCTGCTGCCAGCCAAGCAAGGTCTTGATTGTGGAGAGAAAAATCTGTCTGCATGGGTCTTTTAAGAAACCTGTTTAGTGGTGAAAAGGGCTGGCAGTATATGGTCCTGTTGTGGAGAGAACCTGCCAGGCAAGGGAAAGGCACCGTCTGCTATCCACACTCACCTCCCTTCAGCATTCCACACACTGAGTATTCATCATCAGCTCCACTGCAAATGATTTCTTTCCAGTGTAACGCTTTGGCACCATCATACCAGACACTGAAGACGATCTTCAAAAAGATGATGTCACTTCCTAGTTAAGACATTGCAAGTAAGAAAATGGCAGCTGGTGGGGAGGAAAACCACATATGCAGACAGAGAAAAACTGGTGTTCTCTGAAATAGAATACTTTTTAAGACTTCCCCAAAACTAACAAAAATACATATCTGGAAATAGTTATTTCCAGTAAAACAAAAAGCTGGTTTTCTACAAAACCCATCAGTCTTAAAAAATATTTGAGTGAACAATTTCAAAACCTGCTTTGATTTCTTTGGCAAGGATAACACAGTTCACTCAGCTCTACAGCTAACCAAATACTCAGATGAGGACTCCATAGTTTCAAGCAGGTGTTACAAACAAGCTGTGCTGAATGCTGGTACCTGTCACGAAGATATCTATCCAGGGAAGCAAACTTAGTCCAGCTCTAGATTTTTACTCAGAAGGTGAAGTTTATGACACAGCCATTTCATAAGTAACTCAGGTTGCCAGCTTAAAGCTGGGTTTTCACACACAATCCAGTACCATTTCCAGCTTCTGGAACAGGGATATTTTTAGTAGAAGTCCTGCTGTACTTGGCTAGCCTAATTATATTCTCTCTCCTAAAAAGACATGGATCTTCTTCAGCCCAAAATAGCTTGAGGGCTTGCAAATCTTGTCTGCTTCTTCCAGAGAAATGCACTTGCACCTAAACCGTCTCAGGTCGGCATGTACAGTGCCAGTTAGTGTGCAGACCTATGGTAACTGATCCAACAAGTAAAACTTACATACACTTATTTCCACAAATCATCATTTCTGTCCATCACTGTAGTTTATCTATTCCATTTTTAATCACAGAAACTGATCTAAATCATTTGGCATTTAGGATGGCATGTCAGCTTTTTGCTTGTATTCAATTTTCTGCATTTGCAGAATATACTTGTCTAGTAAAGAGGAACTCACTTGGAATCCAGGTAAGAACAGCATTCCAGGTGGATTTGTTCATGGTGCTGCATGGAGTCAAATTAAACATGAAAGCATGGGCTGTAGAATCTACAGGAAAGAAGTATTTCTTATTGGTAGTGTGAACAGGCTTCTCCAGGAAAACAACAAAAATATACACATATACACACTCAGAATAAACACATACACATTTTGAAATGTATTTAATATAAGGTGTATATTAAAAAATTGCCAAAGTATTCATAGTAAATATTAAATGTGTATTTGAAATATATTTTTTATTTATATGCTTACAGGGCACATTTCTTGAGTAGCAAGAGAAGTCAGTTATCTCGTTGATATTTGATTGATACTCCGCATGAAAAACTGAGAGGCAGAAGTACCTTTCTTCCTCTTTTGAAGTTACAGGAATATTTTATTAGTGGCAAGTGAGCATGGTCCTCTGCTGAAAATATCCCTACTTATGTTAACCATGGAATCTATATAAACTTGCTGACTACAGCTAAAAATGTTTTTAATGTACCAGCATATTTTCCAGGATAATGTAAATGAGCCTTTGAGTAGATTTGCTTTTTGGGTGACCCACCTAGCATTGTACAATGCACAGTGTCAAATGCAGTGTGATCAAGCATCATACAACCTGAATCTAATCTAATTTAGAGCCCATTAGCTGGTATTTTAATTTTTAAAAAGATCATTCAGTGACAGCCTTTGAAAGGATTTCCAGACAGCATTTTTATTTGTACTATTTTAGGAAAGAAGCCTGTTCAAGTCAGTTTGCTTCTGCGCTCCTTACTGTGCTCATGCTGACAAAGTGCCCTGCTTGCTGTGGGTCTGGCGATGGGAAGCTTGCTCTCTGTCCTAACTCAGAGAGCAAATGGGATGGCAGGGTGATCTGCAGTGAAGGGCTTTGTCATATGTTTTGGGAATTAAAGCAGTGGCGTGCAAAGGGAAATTGTCTGGCTGTTGGTAACCAGCACTCAGCTTCTTGTCTCGAATAGAACTACCCACCGGAAATTACAACAGGAAGAAGATCAAACAAAACTCACCATGGTCTAGAAGGTTTGGTTTGTGAGCTTACATACCACTACTTTACCCTTGATAAATTTTTAACATGAGTATTAATGTAAAGCAAAGCACCCAAAATAAAAATCTCCTTTTGCACCTCAGTTTACAGAGCTATTTTACAGCGATATACACTAGCAATGCACACAAAATTTACAGAAGACATGGGCCTTTCCTTGCAAAATATTTCCACAAAAGCCCACCTTCTGGCCACTGAGTCCACACGTTCACACTACGCCTGTTCAACACAGACATCATGGATGTGCCAAGTTGTTACAGAATCAACAAAATAATCAGTGAACTACATAGATCCAGCAGCCCACAACACAGATACAGCAAGAAGGGACACACTGTTATCCCAGACCTGACTGATCCTCCATCCAGACAGAATATCACATTCCCTCTTTTTTTCAATAAAAGTTTTCACTGCAATATATTAGTTAAATCAATGTGGATAACTTATATGTTTCAGTACTTGCAAACAAGTTTAAATCCCTTGTCCACTAATGATTCCTGAATCAAAACATACCTGCTTTACTTGGGAGTAAACTTCTTTCATAGCTGCTGCATCAAGCATTCTGGTTTAGTGGGAGGTGTCCCTGTCCATGGCAGGGGGGTTGGAACTAAATGATCTTAAGGTCCTGTCCAACCCTAGCTATTCTATGATTCTATGAATATTTATCTTATGCAGTATAAATCTCATAATAGCATAATTAATAACAGAAATATAACAGCTGGACTTTTTTTTTCTGTATTCATCAAAGAAACAATATGAAAGATCAGATTTCCTCAGACTACAGTAACTGTTGTGCAAATGCCAGTAAGAAAAGAATAAGCTGGTTTTTACTTACCACAAAAAGTATATGACATTTCTAGATCTGACGACGTACAAAGAAGTTCACTGACTCCAGGGGTGAATAAAATGAAAAAAAATAGTCCAAACATGGTTACTTATTTTGCTCACTATTCAGTGAGCAAACTTTGTTTGAGGAAAAGAGGAACAAAAAGTCAGCACAGTCATCCTCAGTCACATGTCTTCAGGGAATTTTGTCTTTGGTTATTTTGTCAAATTCTTTGCAATCTTAATCCTACCGATCAGTTATCATCGCAATAAATTTTGTGAAGAGAATTAATTTCTGGTTTTGTTGTTCCATTTTTCTTCAGACAACACAGCTCAAGCCACGAGTGAAAAATGAAAGAGAAAACTGTGTGAAAAGGGGAAGTGAGGAGAAGTAAAATTATGATTACCAGAAGTACCTAAAGGGCAAGTTTTGTTGACTCACCAGATGTAATATTTGTTAAAGCATAATTTCAAACACTCACAGAGATTCCTGTATATACTAAAGAAGAGAAAAATCCACACATTATGAAGGCTAAGTCTACTCTTTTGTTGATATGGTATTCAATAACTCTCACAAGTTTTCAGTATGAATTTCCCACAAAGCTCACCATGCTTTAAAAACACACCAGCACTCTGGAGTAATTAGATGATGTATTTCCAAATGGAGGCAAATGCAGGAGCTGAATGCAACTGTCTTGCACGTTGCTGAGTAGAACCAGTGATGTCCTGCACAGGCAGCTACCCATCTTCAAAGCTGTGTCTATCACAGTTATACTTCTTAGTGAAAGCAGTCTGAAAAGTCCGTAAAATTACAATTGATAAGTCCCACATCAGCCTCCCTCTGTGACCTTCTCCCTTGCTCTTGCTCACAGTGTCTCTTGGGGAAGCTGTGCTCAACAACTGCCCAAGAGAACAAAGCCCAACCCCTGACTGTTGTGACAATGCAGTGCACAGGCTTGGGTCCAGGTGGACACTGAACACAAGACAGTGAACAACAGAAGCTGTCACATTGCGATTTGGATGTTTCTGTAAGCACGTAGAATCTACCTGTCACCACTAAAGCTAGGTTAGGAAACCCATTTTATGCCGGCATGTTGAAAAAGTCCAGATTGCACATTTTGGCACTCAAGTTTGAAACACTAAACCAAACACTCTTCAAGCACTTTCGGTGTTAGATACACTCTCTTATTTCTGTCTGGTAGTGCAACACACAAAGAATAACATATTTTTTCTGTATCTGCTATACCAGTTCTGTGATCCAAACCTGGATCGGCTTTTACTGCAGAAATCCAGCAACACTGCTAGTCCCAGCTACAGAAACGGATCAAAAAAAGTCTAATACCACATGTAAGAGAGCACAATCACCATCTGACAGGAAAAACAATTACTTTCTTTTTTCTGAATATAATAAAATACAGAAACTTATTGAGTATATGGAAGAATGACTTACAGAAATTATTTTCTCATGCATTACCTTCTTGATTTGCAAGTCTGCAGGCTCCTTTTAGATCAGAAATTCTATTTTTTATGAGAAAGAAGCAATATATACAATAGACTAGTATTTGGTTTTGCGCTAAGCCAGAAACTCAAGAAAAATTACTTACAACAAATGAAATTTAATCAATTGTTGTGACTGTCCCCACTGCCCAACACAGTACTAAAAGATTTTATTCTCATGAATTCTGTGCACACCAGGGTAATATTTTACGTATTATAAAGTGCAAAAGATTAAAAAAATTAGTTTTCAGAAGCCTGAATATGCATTGTAAAAGCTAATTTAGGACTAGTGACATGCAAAAAACATGGCTGATGAGCCCAGAGGATGGGGGGAGTTCAAGACTAGTTACAGAAGGTGAGAATACAATTAAAAGTGCCAACATTAATGAGCGAATACATGTAATAATTCACAAAGTAAGATAAAAATTCAGAAGTTTAATATGGCTGGAGAATTTGGTTCAGTATTTCCAAATCCTTCTACAGACCACAAAAAGAGTCCCACCGGCCTCACAGAGGTCAAAACTGAAAGAAACATCTAACCTTTACCTTTTAAATGGGAATTCAAAATTACACAACTTTCCTGACAGATCTCCAGAATGCATACACCACACACAGATTTTTGCTGTTGATTAATAGGACGGTATGAAATATTGAGACTCTTTGTGATCAATGGCCAGACTTTGCTTAAAAATAGTAAAATCTGTAGTAAAATGGAAATAAAGTGGGTAGGATGTAATAGTTGGGGAAAAAAGAAATGGAATGATGCAACAGCCACTAAGGAGCAATGAAGCAGCCACTAAAGAAGAGCCACGTTGTGCATATATGGCCAAAAAAGGCTTCTTTCAACCACAAAGCCATGGCAACTTATGTGGGGTCTGATCAATAAGGGGTCTGATCAATAAGAAACCAGCCAGGCTCTCTGATGAGACTTCTGGCTGTCCAATAGGTGTAGTGAAAGTCACAGGTCAGTTTGAAATGGGCATGAGATGGCACTGGCTGTACTCTATTGATACGTATGATTATCCAGCTGAAAACACATTCCTCTTCAGAGTTGTACCTGCTTTGCTGCACAGTGCATTGGGTGGCTGATGTACATGGGCAGACTGGAAAGAGCACTGTAGATTTACAAGATTTAATACAAAAGCTCTTTTAACATGAATGAAGACAAGCTCTCTGTTGAACTCTGCGACTTTTTAGACCTGGTCCAAGAACAGGTGGTTTTTTTTCAGATACTGGATTCAGTAGATGATATAGATGAGGAATGAGTCCCCCCTGGTGGCCTAGACAGATAGACACATGGGGAAACCACTGTATTCAATCCTGTTCTTTATTGTACTATCACGATGCTTTCAAAAAATCCATGTAACTAGGCTCCATTTTAAAACGAACTGGCTTGCTAATGGGAAGCTAGGAACAGTAAGTTCTACTGGTATCAGGGCTAAAGTTTCACTAATGACCACGATTATAAAGTCCACAACCTTGACCATTGTGTCTGATCAAATTGTCCTTACATCAAAACAACCTCAATAATTATAAAATCTTTTCAACAAATTCAGTTTTAGATGCTGCGGCTTTTGATGCCTGTATGGATTGCCATTCATAAAAGTAACCTCTTGTGATGCTCACTGAAGCCCCAGACTAGCGGACTAGAGGCGTGAGGAGTCTCCTCTGTCCCTTTCAGGTCATTATGGATATCACTGGTGAAGGACATAAAGGTCGACGTATTTTATTTTTACTAAATAACCTTTGTTTACCATAATCTTTTTCTTACATATCCTGATCCAGAAGGAAGATAAAAAGGAGAGAAACAGAAGTGCAAAGAGCTGCACAGTATTGTTACTTGACTAGAGTTTTATGACAATTTACTTCATTCATTTTATTTTTAAATCCTTTGCAACTGTATTTAGTAGAGACCAACTCTTCTATTCAGTTAACAGTACATAAACCAAATCCAAGCCTAGAGGACTTAGGACTTCACACCTATGACTTTTCATTGTGTCTACGACCGAGATGTTGAGAGTAAAATTTTAACACCAAGCCTCCTAGCCAACTTCTGGTTAAAATCCTTCCACTAATTAATGATATTTTCATCTTCTTTCTCAAGCCATCTAAAAAGTGCTTGTTTTCCAAAATAATCATTTTGTAATTGGGTTGTTGGCTGCAGATGAGTACTTTGACCAGATAAGCACTTATAAGTCACTGAAATCTCTTTTTGGACAGATTTATAATATACATTATCATCATATCCCATCACAGAAAAATAACAGGGTATCTGTACAGCAGAAGAAAGTACTCCATTTCAAAGTGTTAGACAGAATTAAAAATTATGCCCTAGGTCTTGGCATGTACCAAAACCTCTTGTTAATGGAAAACTCTTTCAGGATGCTAGACACATTTTTTCAACGAAGAGGCAATAATAATTTACTTTTCCTTGCAGGACCATTTGCAACAGTTTTTGAAGTAGATCTTTGTGCAGCTGAAGGCAGACATGTTGATTACTCCTGATCCTGGGTTTAGGGCTGCTGCTGAACACACTCCAATATAAAGGGGTTACAGGTAATGTATAAGGCATGTACTCACGAAACAGAAACACGCACAGCAATCAACATGAAGTACAGAAAATTGTAGCAGTTCATGGATAAATCTCTCTTATCAAGTCTTCTCATCCCATCTTTGACAATGTTTATAGTGGAAGTATAAAGTCATACCCAGGAGTACTAGAAAGTGGTAGAGGAGTCAGCTCCTCTACACGCAGCTGATGAAGTGCTTGAGTGCCAGGGGCATCCAGCCTAAGAGCAATGCACCAGCACATAGCCAGTCCTGGGTTGGTAGCATTTGAGTAAGAAACCAAATAGTTGTGGAAAGAAAAAGTGATGTGCATTATTCTGAATATATTTTTAAATGCTGTTTGCACTTTGGCTTAGTGGTTTGATTTGAATATATAACATTAAGCCACTGGAGACTATCAAAGTGAGGCAAATACATACCAGGTGGTACCCTGTGGAAACAATTACATTGGAAATATTTCTGCCTGTTGCCAGTAGGCTTACAGTTTATTCCTTCCAAGACACATTTAGGATTAAAGCTTATAGTTCTATTCTGAAGTATACATGAAACCATTAAAGTTGTCATAAAGAAGAGAAAGCAGAGGGGAAAGGGAAATGAAAGGGTTGTGTCCTACCTGAGGCTGTCAGAAAGCACATCACAGCAACACTGTCCACCCTGGTATTCCAGAAATGGAGACAGCTGAACATGTTTTGCAGCTATTTGCTCCTGTTCTGTACTTCCCTGCTTAAAACAGCTGCTTGCTGAGGTCTGTATAGCTGTGGGATAATCTTATTATAGTGGATCTAACCCCCAGCTAGCACACGTGTCCCATTTCTCAAGGGAGCTGCAGCAGGTCATGTTGTACATGACAGCATGAAAAAAATCCATGGTATGAAAAAAGAACTCCAAAGTAACCAAACTGCAGCAGCTTACCAAGTTTCTACCTATTAAGTTATACTGAGCAACTGTAATAATTCATGTGTACTCTTAATTTTTACAGCACAAACAGAATTTCAGGAAATTTCCATCACCAAAGTTAGGCCCTCACAGTACCATGCAAATATCTACAGATTTTCTTCATCTTTGCCAGTGCGATGATTTTGGTTTGTAATAAAGCAAGCTCCAGTGACAGTAGTTACCTTTTAATTCTAGACAGTATGGTTAAGAGTGTAAAGTACCTCAGAGCTTTGAAGATTTCTCTTTGAAGTATCAAAAGGGGATAATTTTCTCATCAGAAATTTTTACATTTGCAAGAAAAGGCTGAGGGTTGTGGGATAATTTAATTTAAGAAATAACACTAAAGAATGGTAAGAAGCATTGTACTTCCTAAGAAAGAACAGATAGATAGAGATTAATGAATAATATTGTGGACAAAGTAAAAAACTTGAGAAAAATGAAGAGGGCCACTGGCAAGAAAACAGCAGGTATCCAAAGGCTGAAAATTAAAATTCACAAGTATCCTGCCCGTTTCCTTAGGAAAAAAGTCATCTATAACCTTTTGTGGAAGCTTTTAAGGCCTGAAAGAGATAGGAAGCATATGTCTAGGAAAGAAGCTTGAGTCATTTTATACATTCCTGTCCTTCACAGCAGATTAAGTGGAACTGGTACCAGGGTAAGATGGTACTGGAAAGACTGCAGGAGCTAGCAGCCTTCACAGTAGGTGCAGCCTTGCAAATAAGATAGCTTGTACATCAGACAGTTTAGAAGACTGGGCTTCTACATCAGTATTTCCTTCTGAATCTCCAAGCACATGAGCACATTCTCTAGGTCTTACAAATTAATTGTTTCTTCCAAGTTGTACACAAGTTGCCTACAAAGAAACAACAGCAGCTTCCAGATGACAATGTTAGCAGGCAGTAATACTTCTGCAATTAGACCTATTTTTCACCACAGATATAAATCAGGGGAAAAAAAAGGAATAAAAAAGTTCACAAAATGTATAAGATTGTGAAGGATGTGGAGATAACATAACCAAGCTTTGGGAATTACTTGATAGCAATCTATTTATTGAAACACTCACACTACGGTCACTTCCCTTGCAGGATTTGCTAGTACCAAGAGAGTTGGTTTATGTACATTTCCTGGCTTAGGACACCAAGCACTGCAGTTTCCCACTTGGAAATACATTCCATGCACTATGAAATATCTGCATTAAGACAAACTGTTCAGAACCGAAAGTAAACCAGAAATGCATCTGGAAGTCTTTCTGAGTTACATTTCCATTCCTTTATTTTGTTTCTAACAAATGACAGTTGCTTGAATACAATTTTGGGTCCTTCTCTTGCAAACTTATGTCCTCTTCCTTCTGTGCTTGGCATTTAAAGATGAAGTTAACTTTATCCACAAGCACAAAAAAGAGAGTGAACACATCAGACATGGAAAGATTATTTTTCATTAGGTGCAAACCATGATTTCAATAAGGACAAGTAGTACAACCAAGTGGTCAGAATTGGCCTCATGTCTTCAATATAATTTACAGACATTTTTGTTATATATTATTGTTACTTAAGGAATGATACTGGCTTAATGGAGCTAGAGCAGACCTTTAAAATTATAGCTGTTCCAAACCAAAGGAACTGCCTCAAAAATATCTGGATGGGATGATTCACTTTTTAATTACTCAGCAAGTACACTGAGAGCAGTTTCAACAGTCAGGAAAATAACATTTAAAAACACTAATAGCATAATATGATCTATAGTGTCATCCTATGACGGGAACCTGCAGTAAGTCTCGGAAGACATTTAGACTTTTAAATATATTTTTTTCAGCTCGAATTTAGGAAACATCTGGAGGGGTAGCAATAATTATTTTCTTTTTATTTGCACTATCAGGATGGCTTAATTAGTAGCAAGGTTTAGTTATTACAAAGGGCACTGCTAATACGAAAGGATTCATCTGAATTTTGCTGCCTTTTTTTTAGTTCAGTCATTTTTAAGCCCCAAAATATTATGCCCTTCATTATTTGAAAAAAGGTACCTTTCAGTTTATTCGACAAAATTCTCCTTGGACTAAAAATATTTAAATCCAATTTCTGCATATTCAGACTGCAGAACTAACCAGTCCAGTCACACACAAAAGACCTAAACCTCTTTTTATTTGAGCTAAAGGGGTCTTCGCAGTGCTCAAAATCAAGAGGTATGTTTTTAAAGGCACAAGTTGTAAGCACACTACTGGAGATTCCTGATTCCCTTTTTGCTTCCCCACCTTACATGTTGACAAAATCCATTGTAACAACCAACTGCTAGTATATTCTTAAAGTCAGTTCAGATACAGCACCTGTTTATGATGGCATATGCACAGAGCAAATCTTATGCTAAGGTGCTTTCCCCCTCAACAAGAGAAAGGCGTCTAGCTCTCCACCTCTGGGGACAGGGCTGCTCAGAGTGGAGCTCTAGATCAAGAAACCATTGAGAAGCTGTGAGTAGACAGACTATGAAAACGCAGCCAGTTTCCCTGTCTTCTCCAGAGGCCTGCAGGCCTGTAGATGGAGGCTGTAACACGAACCAGCAATAATACCTGTCTGCTTTCTGAAGACTCCTCCTGGCTACCGATGCTCTCACAAAGCAAAGTGAAATTCATTTCCACTCCCTTTATACCACCAGCAGCACTGATAAAAAAGCCTCATCTTTTTGGATTAAGGATAACTGATCTTTAAAGCTTAAAAGCTTAACTATGTACTTGACAGGTAATGAGCACTGTTGATTCTTCTTAAAGGAACTGTTCTTTTTCCAATGGAGATAGCGAGACTGCTGCACAACCCATGTGTTTTACAGCTCCCCTGGATAGTTAACAATAAAAATAAGCCAAGAACAAAGAAGCACAAGACAGATCTAAGCTTTTTTTTGTTGGGTTTTTTTTTTTCTTTTACTATGTTTTGTGTCATTAACTCTGAACAAATCCTCACATAATTCTTAAGTTTAAAAAAATTGTTTTGGGGTTTTTTTATACATTCCAAAAATGCATTGGGGAAACTCTAGCTATCTGACACTTAATAAAGTGTAAGAGGATTTTACATTCTTTCCCATTTATAGCATGGCACCACGAACAATGAAAGTGACATTCAGTATCTTCAAATTATTTCTTTTCACTGACTTCATTTTCTTTCTCTAAGTTAAAATAAAAGGATTTGTCATAGCCCATGAGATGGTTAAAATCCTGAGGATCTGGGAAAAGTGTAGGATTAACAAGCATTGATTTCGTTTTAGCATAAAATGTTGTAAACATCTTGGTGATGTCTGGAATCTTTACATCTTTCTGATGGAAAACAGTTGCTTTTTCTGCCAAGATTGCATTGTATGTAATGGCTGTGTATGTGTCCATTTCATCTTTATAATAGAGTCGAATCACGTAGCCTTTTGTAAGGACATGCAAAGTAACTGGAGTTACAAATGTAAAAAACGCGATCACCCCATAAAAAGCAGCTTGCATAAACAAACTTTCGAATCCAATACCAGTTTTGAACATGAGGTAGGGCATCATGAATAGATTGAATATGCTGGTGGAGTAAGAGAAAAACTTCACACCTACATAAAACAAAACAAAAAACGAAAGTTAATACTTACAAGTAATGTTTTCTGTATAATTACATATGTTCTGCTATTGGGTATTGATTTCATTACTTGAACCACTGCAATTACTGAAAATCCAGTTCCCCATTTTTTAAGCTCACAAAGAAGCCATTGGAAGTTCAATCCTGTCTTCTTGCCACTGTTCTGGTTCATTTATATGCTCATGCTGGGCTTATCAACTCTGGTAGCTGGTTCTATTTCTATGATGAACTCAGCTACTAGCACATATGATGTGTACATATTAAGGTTTTACTTCACAGACAGGAAACTGATTTCAAAAGAAACTTGATACAGTCATGGACAGACATAATGGTAAACATCATAAACATCACATACTGGGAATTTCATTCCTCACCAGTAACCAATGTTGACACTTAGTGTGCATTACAAAGAAGCTTGCCTGGTCTCTCACCATGTGCAACATGGAAACCCTATGTTAGTCAATATTAACAGGTACTCCACAGTCATCTTGCATGCAGCCTAAATGACAGAAACCAATATTGTGGATCACCCATGGTCCTTAAGCCACCATGAGAACCAGTAGTCTAAGACACTCTGGTTATTAAGCGTGTTAAGGCATACTTCCTCCTTACTTAAGATACATTTCAAAAATACATATCAGAAAACATCCAGCAGGTTACTTTTCACTAGGCTTTGTAACATTAACTGGTCAAAGATCAACAAAGTCTCATCATAGAAAGTGCATTTCATCACAGTATCTGTCTACTTCAGAAACACTTCAGTAACATTTGAAAGCATACAGAATGTAAACAGCAATTACAGCTAGTCTTTGTTCGCCACTGGGCTGGGTAACATATTCCAAAAGCTGCAAGAGAAACAGAAAGAAGCTGCGGAGCTCCAGAGGTGCACAATACCTACAGAAATTATAAAAAGGATGTGCAACTGTTGGAACAAGTCCAAAGGAAGGCCAGGAGGATGAACAGGGGAAAGGAGCACCTCCTGTATGAAGATAGGATGAGAAAGTTGGTGCTGTTCAGCCTGGAGAAGAGAAGGCTGTGCGGAGACCTCATAGCAGCCTTCCAGTATCTGAAGG
>JAOEHY010036126.1:0-26698 GCA_025447955.1 Psilopsiagon aurifrons
GGCCACAAGTCAAAACCACAGTGCTGCACCAAATACTAAGAAGGAGAAAAATGACTGCTACTGCTGAACCCATGACACATGGCAGTCCTGGGGTAATGGTTGGACATGATGATCTTAAAGCTCTTTCACAACCTAGTTGATTCTATGACGTCCATGTGTCAGGAAGTACTTGACTTCAAGGACAGTCGTTCCTTATTAGAGGTTCATCAGTCCTATTTTCTTAATCTACCTACAGATGGCTAGAGTTTATCTCTATGCTGATGGAGCTTGAGTGACTCGGTCACACTCTTTGTCACTGATGGGTGTAAAATCCTCTTGCTTTGCTTTTCATAACACAAATGTAGTTTATTTGTTTGGCAGCTGTCTGCTGTTCATCAGTGCATGGTGTTTTCATGCTCCCAGTCCTGCAGGGAGTATAACAGAGCCTGACCACAGAGCCTTCACTCCGTTCCACCCTCTGTTCAATTTCTCTTAGCATATGCCAAGGTTGGAGGGTTGCCTGGGGAACTCTTTTAGGGGAGATTCTGTGCATGCCAACCACATTCCATGCTGGAAGTAGCAGCTGTATTTTACCCTAAAATTTCCTTAATGTTCTATTTGGGGGTTTGGGGGATTGGTCTCTAATTTCCCCCATTTTCCCGCATAACTCGCACTGTGACTGTAGTCACTCAAGCTTCATAGTATTTAGTCTGATTTAGGCTTGTCTTCTGCGTATACAGTCTGCTGATTGTCATGCACATATACAATCTACAGGGGAAAGTGATAAATGACTCACAGTAATCCAGATTCTTATCTACAATACAGTAATTAAGAGCAAAATAGTTAATAGCAGTAGAATAACAACAAAGTGAAGTATGTTGTTGAGAATTCCTGTAGCAGTTGGTGACCATCCAAGAAGAGTTCCACGCTGATGTTCTGTATCTTTTTTTGCTCATTCCAGCACATGGTGTATTTCTTCTGTCATGATGGACAGCAATTAATCTTTTGCCCATTGTCCTGATCTTGCTTCAGCAACCATTCCAGGTCTTCATATTGCAGCAATTTTCTTATTAAATTGAGATTCATCCCAATAGGGGTAGGCAGTAGGTCTTGAATTAGCATGTAGTTACATCTCATCGATCAATAAGATGTGACAGGAGCTGAGTAAGTGAAATCACATCCTGTAATCTCAACAAGATTACAGACACAAATATTTGAGTGATTATTTGTATTCAAAGTAATATTATCTTTGTGTATAAAAGCACAGAGTTTTCATGCTTGTGCATCCTTTGCCAATATATACAATTACAGTTTCAGAGTTTTCATTAGGATATATTTCAACATGGCAAATGTTCTGTTCAGAGTCAAGACAAATGTCTTGAGCTTTGAAGGTATTACTCTCAAAGAAATCCTTGCACACAATGCTTGCATGGATATGAATAGTTTGCCATTTATTTCCATCCTTTGGGGCCCATACCCTATGCTCTAGGGGACAGAGTATAGCTCCATTGTGATTCAGTCCTAACAATGATTGGGTATGTAGTATATACCGAAGCATTGTGAATAGTTAACACAAAAGTTGTGGCCATGCTGGTGATGGGATCATAAGTAAAATTTACTGAATACCACCAGGCCTGGAACTTTTTTCAAAAAGTCAGTTTTATTATCCCAAATTACTTCCCGAATTTCAGTGGATAAGGGTACCTTCTTCACCTTCTCATATCTTTTACCAGTGTTATAAATGTGAGAGACAGTTTGATAGGGGGCTGGGTTAGTGAATATGTTTGTTCAGTATTAATCTTGAAGACCCAAGCTCAAATGAGAGTTGAGGTCTGTCAATGATCCATTGTGAATGCTGAAAGGGGTAGTTTTAAAAGTATACCAGCATTCTTGGAACTAGATGATCTTAAGGTCCTTTCCAACCCTAACTGTTCTATGATTCTGTGATTCATGTTTGAAAGGATAGGTATGTTCATTGTCTTCTTGTTCAGCATAGTTTACAGTAATGTGGAAGACTGTTGTCACGTGTTTAGTGTGCTTTTCAATTCAGCATCCTATCAAAATGTCTCCTTCAATTACCCTTAAAGATGGTATTTGTTGATTTTTTTTATTATTTTTTAATTTTTGTTTCCTCTTGCTTAATCCACTCTTGCCTGTGAGAGGTGATGTTATTGTGTAGAACTACTGCAGACAAATTTCGAGCAGGCTTAGGCACATCTGGAAGTATGTACGTCTCTATCTATGGCCACAAAAATGTCACAATTTGGATTTGACAATCACAAAATCAAACAATATTTCTACACTACATTTTCCCCAGGAACAAAATGCAGGTATGTGTAAAGGTAAAATAGCACCAGCAATCTGATTCTGATACTTCATAGCAAGACTTCTTGTTGTTATCTGGTTTAGAAAAAATAGTACGATATATTTCAATGGATTTCATGGATGGATCCCTTGATTGCCCAGCACGCTATTTGTATTTCTTCCTCTGGTATTGCTTGGAGTGCTAATGTTTCAAAAGTGGTACTTAGCGAGTTATTTCAGTCTCTTTTATGTATAGTTTCTCCCACTTCTACTCATGCTGTGCATATACTTCAGTTCCATGCGCAGCTGCAGTGGTCAAGTTTAAGTATGTTTTACTGGAATGTAGCCCCAGTGTACTAAAGGTAGGCTTGGGAGCATGGCCACTCTAGAGTTTTCTGGCCACAGGTTAGAAGAACCATCATTGCCAGAACCTGGAATATTAGCCTGGGTGCAGCATTGTTCTTTGTCATCTTAAAATTTGGGTTTCCAGCTGACCATGCACAATGGAAATAGCCCCACAGCTAAAATAGATGACGTATTTGTGTGTATACAGTCAAGGTTGGCATAGGCTAATCCTTCCATCCGTAGGTGTTTCGTTCAGGGCTCCTGCAAGGCAAAAGAGATGCTATATGCTCAGTTGAAAATACAACTGGCTGATATTATTGAAGAGGAGGGTAAAATCCATTGGGTACTGATCCCATGTACATTTCTGGAGCAATTCCTAGCTTCCCAGTCATAGAGATTCTTGGGAGTGATAAGTACCATGGCAGTGTCCCAGTCTGAGGCATCTGTACTGATACAGGTTGTCCAGCATAAATGCAGTAGGGTATTCCCTAGATTTGGTGGAGACTCTTGGAGCAATTGTGTTAGTGAATACAACAGCTATGTCCTCCATCTGTTGTTTGGTTGATAGACAGTTGGCGGCAATCACAGGTGTCACTCAGATTCATGAGTTTTAGCAAATTGCTTAAACAACCCATTAGTATGTTCAACAATACCATTGGCTTGGAAGGTAATAGAGGGTGTGAAATACCCAGCAAATTCCCTCTTCTTTGGCTCAGTCTTGTACTACAATAGCTGTGAAGTGTGTCCCATTATCACTTTGAATTTCCTCTGGAAGGGGGAGTGTACTAAACAGCTGTTTGAGGCCTCTTACAATGATTTCCCTGCTCACTCATGCAAACTTAGTTGTCCTGGTGAGGCTAGAGATAACTTCCACTCCTACCAAGATAAATTTTTTCACATCTGATAGTCACAATAGACTGATACAGTCAATGTACCATAATGTTTCCTTATCTCAAATATGCAGAGGAGGTGGCTTGCTCAGTTAAGTCGCAAACTGCAGTGTGAACAGGTGGTCACTATTCACTCAAATAGTTTAACTTATATAGGCAATCCTAGGGCAATGCCTTCTTGATATAAATCAGCTCATCCAGTGTGACCTGTTCAACATGTAACCATTCGAGCAGGCACTCCCCAGTCTTGATCATGGACAGCAGCCTCAATCTTGCACAAATGTGTAAACCTGTCCACCTGCTGCTTAAACTAAGCAGTCTTTATATTTGATCATGTCCTTTAACCCAGCTGATGTACAGCACACTCTTTCTTCCTATTCCTAATACTGTTTCAAGCTATTATCTCATCAGACTGAGACTGTGTTCACCTGCCAGACACTGGCTTCTCAGTGGCTTATCCAGTTGGTGGCTCCTTTGAATGTGGCATACAAATCAGTGTAAATACGATCTGCAATGTATTGTGCAGCTAGTAGAGCTGCTCTTTGTTCTCCTACTGTTGTGCCCCTGTGCACTTCCTTTACCTGTCCCAGAGGGGGAAAAGAATTCTAGCCCAGGAGCTAGCAGGGCTTATAGAGAGGGTTTTCAACTAGGTTTGAAGGGGAAGAGACTAACACCAGGCTCACTAGAAATGAGCCACAGGGTAGCATGCCACCATTGGAGTCCAGATTCACAGAGCAGCTTAAATGCCTGCAGCATGCACGGCAAATTGGAGGAGCTGGAAGCCATTGTGCAGCAGGGAAATCATGACATGAGGTGGGGGTTTGTCTCTTCCCTCAAGTAACAAGTGATAGGACAAGAGATAATGGCCTCAAGGTGAACCAGGGGAGGTTATTAGGAAAAATTTCTGCACAGATCAGGTGATGAGGTGCAGGAACAGGGAAGAGGTGGAATCACCATCCCTAGAAGTGTTCAGTAACCATATAGATGATACCTTTAGTTATATGGTTTAGTGGTGGGCTTGGCAGTCCTAGGGTAATGGTTGGACTCGATGATCTTAAAGGTCTTTCCCAACCTAGTTGGTTCTATGATTCTATTCTAAGATTCCAAATAGGAATGCTGCTTAGGGACAATGAGTTTCTGGTCAGTGCCGGCAGGTGGCATCATGCCCCTATGGACGGACTCCAAAAGGCTGAAGGGTGCTTGTGTGATCACTGTTTGTTTTGTTCTTTTCTACCTGTTGTACTGCTTGTACCAAATACAAGAGTCCTTTCTCAAGATCTGGATATCTTGTTTCACTATAAATAAAAGAATTGGAACAAAACTCTCATGGTCTCTCTGGGCCATCTGGTTCCTCTGACAGAAGTTATAATGAGAGCCATGCTCACTAAAGCTGTACTCCAGATGAACAGGATCAGTTGGATGTATGGGTCCCAGCTGTTGGAATAACCTTAAGTCATTTATCAGAAGCTCGAGTGTATTTGCATGTTCAGTCCGTTCCCATGCTTTTCCCTTTTTGAGCAAATTAGAGAGGTCAGGCGATAACAGAAAACCCTGGAATTTGGTTTTGCTAATGCATCAAAGTTCCCAGAATTTGCTGCACTTCCATGGTACTCAATTGCCTCTGAGTATTCGGGGAAACAGAAGTGGCACCTCTGACTCCCCATGGTCCTGGGAATCTTACTTCTTATGTCAGTCCTTGACGTTTTGATTCGGGAATGTCCAGGCCCAAATCTATCAATTTTTCCTGAAGTCCTTTCATGACAGTGTTAACATTCTCTGTATTTTCTCCCCCCCCATCAGTGTGTCAACAATGTACTGATAGGTTGTAATCCCTGGTGGTACTGGGAATATCAACAGAATACCTGGAAATGCATTTTGAGCAATAGTAGGTGAATGTTCATAACCTTGGGGTAATCTATTAAAGCTGTATTGTACTCCTTTCCACATGAAAAAGAATTGAGCTTTGTCTTGATCCTGTAACATCTAGTGTCACCATCCAGGTATGGGATGCTCCTTGCATCTGTGTTATTAATTCAACAACACTTGGTACAGTGGTGGTTAAGGGTGCAAAATTAGCATTTAGGTGCCTGTAGCGCTCCGTAAGTTGTCACTGCCCATTTGGGTTTTATTTCACTGGCCAATACAGGGGAATTGTAAGGCAAATGTGTGAGAGTACCTCTCTTTTCTAAATCTGTCACCACCCTGTCAATCCCTGCCTGAGCAGCTGCTGGCAACTGGCATTGTTGGATGTTGGTAACTTTTGAGGAGAGTAAAGGAATAGATGTGGCTAGGAAGTACAGTTTAGCTGTGCCAGTTTCCTTACAGTCAACATTTAACCATTCCCCATTACTGCAGCCAAAACTCCACACCGCTACATGTTGGAGTTTCCAGGCTTGCCCATACAGCACTTCAAAGCCTAAAATATCATCATGTGCTGTGCCAATCAGTGCCTCAGTTTTACTTAGCTTTTGTTCCTCTGGCCACCAGAGTATGATTTTTGCAGCGGGGCTTTCTTTTATTTCAGTTCCTTTGAATTTAGTTTTACGTTGGCTAAGCTTTACACCAGGAATTTCTGCCATTTCATTAGTGTTGACATTTGGGGAATTCTGCCAGTATTTTGTGGGCTCCAGCAAGGATTGCAGTAATGGGTTGAGCATGTTGACCAGAGAGACGTGGCACTATTAACAGCTGCCAGGCAGGGTAGCTCTCTACCCTCCCCAGGGTTTGGTGGTTTTTGTTGAGGGTTCTTCCAGACTGATGAAACCATGCTCTCGTGTAAAGTAGTAAGGCAGTAGTTTTTTAACTGGTTGGCTTTCTCCACCCAAGTTACCTCTTTTATGTAGAGATTGAACTAACATGCAGATGTTGCTGGTGGAGACACCATGTAACCACTGTTGGGGTACCCCTAATTCTATGGCTTTTCTCCACCAGTGATTCTGTGCCTTCTCAAATTTGGATCTCTCCTGGAATTTTGGTTTTAGAGTACCCATCTGATGGACTCACTGACTAGAATCAAGGGAATGGGGTGGGTTTGTGGTTGCACTGACCCATCCGACTCGGCCTCCATATGATATTATCTCCTGTGCAAATACATTCCAAGTGATTATTTGAACTGGATCCTGCCCAGGACTCTGGCTGTCACAGTCACCCTTATTATGAGCTTGGGCTTCCTCTATGCGATCTAGGGTGTTTGCAGCATGCATGTTTGCAGCATGCATTTTAAGGCAGTGTGGAAGTCCACAAATGAGAAGAATTAATCGTTTTGGGTCAATAGGAACTAATATTGGGGATTTTCTTGGTCACATCCCTCTCATAAATCGTTTGTATGCACACTGCTTTCTGTACCGACACGGCAAAGTCAGAGAAGTTGGTGGAATTAACCACTGGTGCCTCTCTGTCTTTTGTTTGGATTTATACTGCCTGCCCAGTATGCAACCTGGGATGTCAGGGAATAACTGTGATCACCTGCCGTGCTAGTTAGAAACACTCCTGGTTCCCAGTAGCCTTCTGCTTCCTCTTCACTCAACAAAATTCAATCCCCTCTCAAAAGGGAAACTCGCCATACATACTCAACTTCTGATTCTCCTGGTTGCCTTGAATATTTTTCCTGTAATTCCACTAATTCCATTGGTGACCAGCGGTTTGGATGCACAGTAGTGTGAGTTTTGTCATCTGACAGCTGCTTCTCTCTGTGCTCAGTTAAAGCGAGCAGAGTTTTAAGGTGGTCAACCTCAGTCTTAAGATTATTTTCAGTTATAAGTTTATGAACTCAGATTCCCAGTTTTTTTCCTGTCTTCCTTTCAAAATTTGATGATGACTTCAATACCTCATTTTCTGATTTTAGAGTTAAATATTCTACATCAGCAATTCATTTGGGAGCGGGGACATCTTTAGCTTCTTTCTGTGCATGAGGTAAACAGGCTGTTAAAACTGTGTTCCAAAAACTTTGAGCCCACTCGTTCCCAGCCTGGGAAGGGGTGCATTTCTATTCTTGTAGTAGCTTTTCCATGGCATTCCTGCCAACGATGCCAATTTTCTGTCATAATCAGCCCATCAGAGCCCTCTGAAGGTGCTCCACTGGGCAGCACACTGTATTGGAGGGTGATTCAGCTGTCCCGTTTAGGGATTAGTGGTAACAGATGCACTTGTTGAGTAAATTATTCAAGTTTCCAGAACCAAACAAAAGCAGATCTCAGCTGAGAATCTGTAATATATGTTTGTGACAGATTAAAGTGTAAAGATGCTGTTGGCAGTACACTAACTGCAAGAACAAATGTGAAATAACATATACAAAAACATACGAGACCCAGTTAATTATTAAGAGCATACATAGTTCTTACCCAGTAGATGTGCCTATGGGGGGGGGGGAGAAGAGAGATACAGATCATCGACCAATCCCAGCAGTTATAGTGGAGTCTTCCCTAACTTTAATTTTCCTGATTCTGCATATTTATACAATTCAGTTCAGGTTAGTAACTCCCCATAACCCTCCCACCGTGTACGGATTGGCCACCTGATTTGCATATTTTTACGTCATGGATTTTCTTACTGCGCATGCTGAGGGAAGGGTCTTAAACCTAGGCAGGGGTCTTTTTGACCTGTGAGTGTGATTTTTAGTATTATAATAAGAGTATAATGAAGATAGTTCATCTAAAGGACACCCTAATTGTGTTTGCTGACATGTGAAGCCATATTTTGATGATGTCCATGTATTGTCAGGATGTACCAGACTTCAAGGGTAGTCATTCCTGGTTAGAGGTTTGTTACTCCTATTTTCTTAGTCAGTCTACACAAGGCCAGAGCCTTCTCTCCTGCTATGAAGTCTCATAAATCAGTGTTGTTCCTAGGTCTCATGACCTTGTAAGGGGGCCCTTGTATCTGTTCAGGCCTTTTCACAGTAACACAAGTTTCCATTTTTCTGTCTCTATGCCTATGGAGCTTGAGTGACTCCAGTCACACATGCTTTTTTACTGATGAATGTAAAATCCTCTTGCTTTGCTTTTAAAACAAGAATGTAGTTTGTTTGTTTGGCAGCTGTGTGCGGTTTATCAGTACACAGTGCTTTCAAGTTCCTGCTCCTGCAGGAAGTATAACAGAGCTTGGCTGCAGGACCTTCACTCTGTTTCACCCTCCATTCAGTTTCTGCTAGCCTATCCCAGGATTGCAGGTTGCCTGGGGAACTGTCTTAGGGGAGATTCTGTGTATGCCAACCGCGTTCCGTGCTGGAAGTAGCAGCTGCATTTTACCCTAAAATTTCCTTAGTGTTATAATTTTTGGGGCCTGGGGAGTGGGGTGTTCTCTAATTTCCCCATTTCCCACTCTGCCCTTCCATTGCAGTATACATGGTAGAGAGATTTCTCAGAAGTAGTTTTAAATAGCATTTAATTGAGAACTGTTTTGTGCACCTCCTCCTCCCTACCTAATTCTTTGCTGGTGTCCAACTCTTGCAAATTTTCTTTCAATCATTATACAAATAGCTTCTTGAAATGGTACTGAAAGAAAATATAATCATGTAGTGCTAAGAATTTCCTATTTCACTTTAGAAAAAATCAAGCAGCGCTACTTGCAATTAAATGCAAATGTTTAGATTTTCATGTTCTTTGGGATGACTAAATCTTTTCTTCCACTATTTTGAATTGCTAAGTAGCGTAGAAATAATATGTTGTACAGTGGCCTGAAGATTTTAATTAAAAGCAGAAGGTTACTGTAACAAGAACTGGTGCTGTGGAAAGTAATATACCTACATCACCATGTAATGGTGTTATTTTGATGGGACATACAGATTATTTGTTTACTGTTTGTTTATTTTGTTATTTGCTTGGAATAAATTTGCTGGATGTAGAGTACTTTTCATATTAGTTCAGCTATCTTTTTGTCTTCTGTCTAGGGACAGAGGTAGTAAAACCATACACACCTGTATTGCCTTTTTTGCCACTGGATTTCCAAGAACCGTCTTGCCATGATAGTGCACATATATATTTAATGATTAAAATTTATTCCTGTGGACTGTTCACACAGGCCCTTGACCATCTACAAATTGGTAAGTATATGCTGGGGTGTTTTTGTGTTTGTTTTTTCACTTTATCTTTCCAGTTTCTCTGCGTGGGTATTGGATTGTTCTTATTATTTACCTTATACATCAGGGTGTATTTGTAAGTTTGTAAAAATCTTACTTTCTATGCCCTTACTGTAACTAGCTGTCCATTACATAAAGCTCTCTTGTCTGATCATCCAAATAAGTTCATGTTCAACTGTTCAGATACGTCAACTGTGTCACATATTATAGTTGGTCACTTTGATAGTATATACTCTGTAGAACAACTTTTTGTACTTTTGAACAAGGAAAACTGGATCTCTTTTATGTGGCTTAAGATATACTTCCTTTTCCATTTCAGATGCCAAGGTCGATTTTTAACACCCAATTTCACAAAATGTTTGTGAACTCAAAGTGTAAAATGCATCAAACCAATATGTTTTAATTGAATATCTCTTCTTTTAACAAGAATCCTTGATCCTTATGTAAAATGTATAGTACCTTTCTGAAAGGAACCCTAATACTGAGATGAAGGCAGTATGAAATGGCGTCAAAAAACTCCATAATACTGATTAGCCTGTTTTCTTCTCATTAGTGTTCACCTTCGTTTATTTATTTTTTTTTTTTATTAAAGGAGACTGTATTTCTGTCAGCAATCCTGAAGGTAGCTTCAAGAAGTCACAGGTTCAAACTTCAGAAGATCTGTTTTTATTGGCAGCAGGCACAGGCTTCACACCAATGGTTAAACTGCTGAATTTTGCTCTGACTGAAGTTAGTTGCCTCCGGTATGTACACTTTTATGGTTTAAACTTAAGCTAGAGTAAACCAAAGGAAGGATAAACATAGTAGTGGGCAAGCCTCATTGTTAATAAAACGATTAACAAAATAAAGTGTTACGTGACCATTTTTTCTTCAATTTATGCAAAAAGCTGGCGTGCTTTAGGGAGGAGTCTGTCAGAGTCTTTGGCAACTTACACTTACTTGATTCTTGGCTACCATCAACAAAATGGACTGATTTATATTTTGGATTTTATTGGTAATACAAATGAGCTCGCTCTAAAGGGTTTTGGTTTGCTTTTCTTTTTTTAACCAGCTTTGCAGTTTTGAGTGCTTTATTTTTAGTATTGAAATATTTCAGTGTAGGTACTGTATTTTGAACTGAGGTGGTTTGCAGCTGTTTAGCTGGGGCTTCTCTTTAGTCTGTTAGAATAGCTAGCATACTTTTATATTCTTTTCCCCTGACAAGCAACTCTAATACATTTTTACCAGATGAGTTCCAGCTTTCACAAAAGTGAAACTTACGTAAGCGTAGCATTAAGTATATTAAAATGGATAAAAAGGTATGTATTGCGAATGTATTCTGCACTCTGTAAAGCCTACAGAAGGAAGCATTGCTTGTTCTTAGTCAAGTGAACAGGTTGTCCTTCAAAATCCCAGACCCAGTACTTCTGTTTGGTCTGATTGTCCATTGTCCAATTGTAAGAGAGTGCACAATAGCTCAGTTTCAAAGGGAAGTGCAAGGAATTACTGCAGGGGTATACTTTGATAGAGGCATGCTTGCATTGCTTTTAGAAAAAATATTCCTCTAGAATCCCATCTTGTAGTGTAATTTCTTGGCAGATTACATTTTTGTCAATGTCAACTATTGTAATTTGGTAGTATAAAAATGAAAAATACAACTTAACTGGATTTAAGCTGTTAAAGCTTAAAGCCTTTAAAGCTGTTGCAAAGGGGAGTTCAATAGACATGCTGCTGTTTTCCTGTAGCTTTGATTTTGGACTCTTGTAATGGAGATTAATTTCTGGTCCTGAGTTCTATTCAATATAAGTACAGGATGTTTTGGTTCATTATGTACCTTTATGAAGCACATTTTGAAGCAGCATAGAGAGATTATTTGGACACTAATCTTCGTAGAAAAGCTGAAAAGGATGACATATACTGCAGAAATCTGTTTCTAGAAAAAAGTCTAAACCCAGACATTATTCTTGTATTGTTTATTGTTCAGCAATTACATATAATCCTATTTCATGAGCAGCAAGACTGTGTTCTGTTTGGCTTTTTCAAAGCAGCTCTATGAATCCAGAAAGTAAATCTGACAAAGTGCTTGGGAGGCGTTACTGAGTGAATTTAGAATAACTTTATTGGGTTTTTTTATTTTTTGAGGGGAGATAAAAGTAGTTTTGATAATATGAAAACAGAGCTAATGAGAGCAAAATAAAAGATGCAGATCTTGACACTTTGTCAATAACTGGAATAAACAGAATAGATAAGGTGTATGAAATACTACTTCTGCACAGATAGTGTTTGTTTCTACTCTGTCCTTGAAAGGTGACCAGGGTGACCCAAGTGGCTGATTTTAACTCTCTTCAGCACAATTTCTCATGGGAACTTTATGCTCACAGTTAGTTTGGGATGCAGCAATATCTGTTTTCTTACTAATTGAAGTAAATGAATTTTTCCTCTTTGCCCTGGAGGCTTGTTAGGGGCTGGAATGACTTGATCTGGTACAAGTTCCGTTTATATGCAGATACGTAAAACTTTGCTTCTCTGACTGGTTCAGGCATTTTAGTTTTTTGGCCTTATATTTGCTCCTTAACCCTCACTTTTTCTTTTGGGAAAATATTGCAAGATTGTCTTTAATATGTGTGTGTGTGTTCTTAAATATTATTTATATATGTGAGTTATATGTATATATAAGCAGTATAAATATAATTTGCATTAAATTTTCGTACTGTGGAAAGTAATGATTGCCGTAAGCTTGGATTGCATACATCAGAATGTGAATTGCAGAAAGTTGAGGAAGGATTTGAATAATGACTGACTTGTCACCTGAGGGTGCAGAAGTGGCCTCTGTAGTGCTGCAGAAGCTGCAGTTTCCCTAAGCAGCATTTGCTGTGCAGCATGTAACAGGCTTGGATCATTGGCTTTCTATTCTTGATATCTAGCCAAAGTCTCCCTATTGTCTTTGAATTCTGTTATTTCTTGCCTACGGTAAAAGTGGAAAGCAATTTTTCTCTTCCTGTCTGCAGTATCCTTTCGTGCATGAAGTCATAATGCTCTTCCTTCAGCCTTTTTTCTTCTCTTACAGGCCAAATTGTATTTGGCCAAAGTATTCATTTTAGAAGAATATCAGTCCTCAGTGCTGTTATATCCTTTATAAGATCAGATTTTTGCTCCTTTTTACTGGTGGTTTATAACTGCAATCAGATGGGTACATTTCTTGAAAAAGACTGAGGCACAAGGGCACTAAACGCTTCATAGAGGGCTAACATTCTTCTCAAGTAACTATAGGATGCTTATAGTTTATTCACGATTCTCCTTGATAGCTGTGTCTTGTTTGTCCCCAGCTTTTCATTCTTAAATTACCACTCTGTTCCCATACTCACTTATAATATAGCATCCCACAAGACTTTGCACATCAGTTTTTTGAGCTTATTGAAATCTACATCCTTTGAAATAGATTCCAATATGTTAGATTCTCCCAATTTTTGCCAAAGAGCTTATGAAGTTTTTCATTTATTACCTAACTTCTGTCATCATTCTCTCAACCAGCTCTTCTGTACAGGTGGGGTGCATATCTAAATCTCCAGCTCTTCCTTTTAGCTTTTTTCTCCCTCGTTTCTAGTAAAACTATTGTCAGTTCATTCCAAGTTTGGGATTTTCTGTTCTTTTCATCGTGCTGAGTACTGAGCAGTACTGCAGCAGATATATTTATCTACACTGGGGAGCATCAACAAGGGTGTCTCAAAGCTTTATTCTCTAAATAACCTGTTTCTCTCCTCGGGTGCTCAATGAAAAAAATGCATGCCTTTCCTTTGCACATTTTATTGACTTTATTCCCTACCTGAGTAACACTTGATGCTGTGGTGTACCATGCCAGGTTTGACGGCACTATGTTCTTGAAGAAAGCTTTATTTTCCATGTTTTCATGAAAGTGGGCTCTGGAAAACATGTGAGGAACTTGGACTTTTGGCACATGCTAGCTTCTGGATAAGATGATTTTAGTTATTTAAAGATACAGCATAGCTGATTTGGGGCTGTGTTGTTCTGTACAAGTTTTCTAAAGCTTGTGTGTTGTAACTTATTTTCAGTTGTAACGCATGTGGACTTCTTTCTCTCAGTAACACTACTGATGATATGTATTACGTACAACAGTCATACCTCAGTTTTACATTTTGTCACCAGGAAACAAAAACATGCTTCTCCTAAGTAGAAGATGATCTCTGTTCTTTGCCATCTAATATCGTTTGTAAGAAATTTCTTGGTATCTTGAAGTGCTACCAAACTGCAAAAGGGGAAAAAGTTAGGAGTCAGAAAAATATATCTTCTGACTGTGAGAATAAAAGCTTTTAAATTGCAGCTGGAGATCATGAGCTTTCTGCAGAAGCCCTAGCATTTGTGATGTCCATGTGTGAAACATGGCTCTCCGCAAGGTATGGAGGAGGAAGTGATGGGAATTAGTAGTAAGCATCATCATATTAATCATATTTCATTATATAAACATACTGTGTCTAGCCCTAGTCTCTTAGAAGCAAGGTCGGCTGCATGGAAAAGGGACACTGCTTAGTGGAGTGCCATGTTACAGAACTGGAACTGCAGGGCTGTGTGGCATGCAGGACCAGCAGGCTTAGCTGACAAATAGGTACAGCAAATAAAAAAAACTATACTGGGTTAGTGGCAGAAGGATCCGAGGATTGCGGAGTTACAAACAAACAAAAAATGTAAGTTACAGGCATCTGTATAATGCAGTAAGTTTTGGTTCTTTAATGTGTTTCAAAGAGAGAAAGAGCAGGTAATTTTGTTATTTTTTTTAAGGTCAGTGAAGCTAATCTTCTTCAACAGAACAGAAGATGACATACTTTGGAGAAACCAACTAGAGCAGTTAGCTCTTAAAGATGAAAGGTACGTAAAAGTACTCCAGAAAACAACTTGTACCATCTCAGTGAATAGGAGGGCAAGTCTTGGGGTTTAGACTAGTTGTATAGCTTTGGCACAAAGACAGATTCTGATTCTGGAAACCTTTAGCCAAGACTTTAATGAGACCTAGGGTGTATAAGATGTGCTTACATTGGTTACAGATGCATAGCAGCAGGCCGTGTCATTAGGATCTGTAAGTCCCATAGACAGACAGGGATTTGATTTGACAGTGTTTTATAGATGTTTGTTGGAGACCACATGTTAGATGAGATGATCTTTGGGTCTGTCTGAGAAGGTTTTTGAAGGTGAAGAAAATTAGCCTTGGTAATAAAAAATACAGATATGCAAAGAGAAGTGCAGGAGTGCTAGAGAAGGATAGTGTATTCCTGGGAGCAACATTCTGGATTTCAAGAAGTCTTTAAAAGTCTCTTTGGTGTCACTGAGTTGAGAAAATATTTAGAAATTCACAGCTTAAATTAGGCCAGTTACTTTCATTTATACTTTCTGGGTTTGAGTTGTTGCATTTAAATTTGAATTGTTGCATTTTTTTCCTTCATTAGAATGTAATTGCAGATTAAAATGCACTACTACATATGTAGTGTCAACTTAGTTTAGCAGGCCATGGCTCTTGTCAGGAGACATAGGAATACCAGGTTGCCTTTTGATTTCAGTACTCTTGCTTTTATCCCTAGATAAATTGTCACTGCCTAGATTTCGTATGATAGAAGTACATGCTGTTTACTGTACATTATGTTTACTTAATTGTTAAATTCATTTCACTTGTTCCTTCACAACACTGAAGTGAAGAATCAATATTATTTCATAACCTGCTGATGTCTGGCACTTTCAACAGCTTCGTAGTCTAGATACTGTGCAAATTTGCAGTAAAAACCCCTTCTTCCTTTCAGTAGGAGCATCAGATACATGAATTCTTGTTTTTTACTCAGTAACTAATGTTAGTGAGTTTTTGAAACCAGTTACGGTATTTTCTCATGAATTAAATTGTACTGACATTTTCAGAAGTTGGCCTAAGTGTTCTTATTTCATCACTTGTACATTGATCTGCACCAACGTTTATATAAGGGAATAAAATCTGTGCCTTAGTATCAAGTGGTACCAGCCATTTTTCTTTGTAAAATGAAATACGCAGCTAACATTTTTAAGCTTGAAAGGTTGCATTGAATAATTAAATACACAATACTGTAGGTCATTTGATTAACTTGATCAGTAGCAATAACTAAATGTCTGTGAGATCTGATGCTGTGCAATGGGAGCTGCGCAGAACAGGAAAGTAATCTTAGGAAACACCAGTATTTCGGTCACCAGCATTTTGTGTAGTGTATTTCTTCTAATTGTGGTGATTATTTATGAAATATTCTTCTGCTTACCAGGTTTGAGGTTCAATTCATTCTCTCACAACCAATAAGGGACTGGGTGGGTAAACAGGGGATGATTTCTTCATCTCTTCTCTCTGAGTTTGTGAAAAGAAGCAGAAAAGACTCCAAAGTCCTTATCTGCATCTGCGGTCCAGCACCTTTTACTGAACAAGGAGTACAGTGAGTGTTTTAAATTATGAACTAGAGAATGAGGAAATTTTAAAAATCAGATTATCTAACCTGCTGTAGCATTTCTTACTTGGTAGTCTTTCAAAAATGGCCTTATGCTTTCTGCTTTGAAAGAAAACTGGTGGTTTGGGGAGTGGTTTTCTGGGTTTGTGGGTTTTTTTTTTTTTCTTTTTTTTTATTTGTGTTTTTTTTATATTAAAATTAGAAAACACTTGGCATCATACTTGAGGAGCTTATTTAGTGTGTAGCTAAGTAAAGATCAGCAATATGTAAATTTCATGGGCTCTAGTAAGTTGTGCAAAACTTTCTCAGAGCGTCTCTTTAACAATAACCTTTTTTGCCAAGGTTTTCAATGCTGCTTTTAATTTGATGTTCATAGCAAAGTTGCTATAATAGGAATTAAGCTTTCTGTGTTGGTGTTAGCTTGACAAATGGAGTTATAAGAAGTAAAATTCAAAGCAGTTGTTCTGTCACAAGCCCTTCTCAATTTTTTTAATTAATGCATTTATTTATGTCTGTACCTAATACTTTCTTTATTTTATATGCCACATATTTGAAGATAAAAGACCCTCTCCCTGTGTCTTGCCCAGCTTCAAAATACTGAACCAATATAGACATCACTTGCATTTCTGCAGCCCCAGTGAAATAAGGTGCATGGATCTGATAGAGGGTGGAATTGGCCAGTAATTATGCTAATTCTTCAGAAATCTGCGCTAATACAAGTGATATCTCTATTTATTTTTAGATTTTTTTTTTCTTTTCAGTATCCTAAAAGATCATATGAGCTCCTGGGCTTGAATTGTTTTCTTAATGTTTTTAAGAACGCAAAGGTGAACAGCATTGTGCATGTCTGAATAAAAACAACATAGTGGTGTTGAAGTTAAGGTTTAGCTGTATCTGTGGTGGATTTTGTTCTCCAAGTACTAATATTGCAAACTTGATTTCTGACTTTCAGATATCTGAAGGATCTTGGTTACTCCCAAGAAGAGATGCACCCTTTCACTGCATAATCCTATAGGAGGACATTAATGTTTGTTTGTTTAATTCAATGTTATTTATTTACCTTCATGAATTTAAATAAGTGAGAAGCAATTTTGTAAGACTTGAAATCTCACTCTTGGTACCAAACTGTTTCTCAGAAGTAATGTATCTTTGAAAAAAATTTGTAATGTGTTTTATCTTGGTTTTGTAAATATTTTTACTAATACGTAAGTCGTCCAGGGTATTAATTTATTAAAGAGGCAAGCAAAAATGTATAGTGTACATTATGTAAGATATTTCATGGATTTGGTTCATGAGAATTCTTAAATTTATTAGAAGCACTGATTTCAGTTTTGAATTGAAAAAGCTTGTTATTTCTTACGGTAAAAGGTCTTAAGAGCAATACTGTCTGAAATGAAATATTGCAGTGTAACTCAGGTAACCAGTCATTGAAAAATGTTCTTTTTCATCTGATATCTCTGTTTGACTTGCAAGTGATCCAGATACATTTTTAGCTTTGTAAGCAAAGAATAGAAGTACCTTTGGTAAAGTATAAAATTTACATCAAATAATAAAAAAAAAAATACAATTTTACATCATGCATTTTTGTATATTTTTTTCATTTTTCTTTTATAATGTTATACAGAAAGGTTTGCACTAGCTTAGGACACAAGCTGAGAATAAGAACAGAGGTAAAGAGATGTGGCCTCTCACATAACTTTCTGTGGCCTCACTGATAGTGGGCAGCTGCTGTCATGAGACATTCTGAGGGTAGAAACTAGACAGTTTATGCCCTGCAGATACCAATGTAAGGAACCCAGAAGTACTAAAAATATTTGACACATTGCAGTAGCATTAAATGAGGTTATTTGAATTTGAGCTTTTTTATTCCACTATTTAAAGTATGCTATCATGAGGCATTAATCTGCTGTCTAATAATAGTTTGAAGAAAGCAGCAGCAAAGCAGCTACCCCCTTTATAGATGTTGTCAGTAATGTCTGGAGGCATTGTTTTGTGTGACATCTGGCACTGTTTACATCCTCCTATTATGTTGAATGGGTATTTCTTCTTCCTAAGTAGTAGCCAGACTTGCAGTTGTAGCTTTAATACTTAAGCATTCATGAAAAAATGTTTTAATAATACACTTCAGAAAGGTGTAATTGATAGGAGAAGGCTCATCTTATTGACTGTTATACTGGAAAAAGGTATTCACCAGGGCCTGTTGTTGAGGTAAAAATCAGTTTAAGCTATTGGTGATGTAATTGATACAAGAATAATTTGTGGTGTCCCTAGGAGCTCTAAGAAATGGGGACAAGTGGGTCTAAGCCATGGGAGGATATCCTGAAATCTCCCTTAAAATGTATATTGAAACACTGAAAGCACACGGGAGAGGATCCTTTAACCAAGGCAGAATTAGTACAATATGGCAATTAGTGAGGGCCAATATATGCACTGGAAGAGAGAATGCCCTTCAAGGCTGTCTGGGGAGGGAGCATTGAACCTTTCCTTAAGTCAACAATGAGGAGGACCGGGAGAACAGACCCCAGCTGAACCCCTGGTTGCATTGGAACTGGAGAAACAAAAAGTATTCTTGTTAGATATAGGGGCTTCGTTTTCAGTTATAAATACCAAGCAAAGTAGTCTAAGCAAAGAAGCTGTGATCATTGTGGGTGTGATTGGAAAACTAAAAATGGGCTTTCTTTAACCCCATTAATTTTAAATTTGGCAAGCAATAGTTAACTCATCAGTTTTTATATATGCCTGAATGCCCAGTACCCCTCCTGAGAAGAGACCTGTTAAGTAAATTGGATGTTATATTTAAAGGGGGAGAAGTACAGTTATTGGTGCCTGAAACTAAAGCCGTCAAGGCAAGGACTTCTATGTTGCAGGGAAAACACAACCAGATAATCTTGAAGGAGTACCGGAGGAAGTAGAAAATGCAGTAACACCCCTGGTTTTGCCTAGTGGTACTCCACGACATTCCCAACAAGCTGAACCTGTAAGCATTACCCTAAACCTGGATTGAGACTGGTAAGACAGAAAAATAGACCCTTTAAAATTAGAGGCAAGAAATGGAATAAAGGCTTTGAAAGAAAATTTTAAGAAATTTGGGTTGTTAATAGAATGGGAGTCAGAGTACCGCACTCCAATCCAGCCTGTTAAAAAAGCCTGGAACAGACAAGTATAGATTAGTGAATATCCTGGGGCTATTTATCGAGTAGTTCAGGATGTCCACCGTGTCATTGCCAGTCCTCACAGTTTACTAACATCCCTCACAGAAAATCATCAGTGGTTTATAGTAATAGATCTTAAGGATGCTTTCTTTTGCATATCTCTTGGTCAGCGAAGCCAAACCATTTTTTACTCCTGAGTGGGAAACCCCTCAAACTGGCTGTAAAATGTATCTTACCTGGACCGTTCTAACTGAAGGGTTCAAGGACAGTCCAACAATTCTTGGAAACCAAGTGGCAAGAGAATTAGAAATGCAGAAGAAAGATAATCCGGAAGGTTTGGTCTTGCAATATGTAGATGTCATTTTGTTGGTGATAGAAACTAGAGAGAAATGTGTGGAACTAACATTAGCCTTTAATTTTTTTGTGCCAAGGAGGTTATAAAGTGTCTCAAGAAAAGGCTCAAATAATGCGACAAGGTACCTACCTGAGGTTTGAAATAATACCAGGACAGCGGAAGCCAGCTATCCGAACAAAATACTACATGAGCTTGGATTTATCTTACTGGTTGGCTTGCTAGCTTGTTGCAAACAATAATTGTAATTATTGTAATCATTATATTAATTTGGATTGCTTTAGGTTGTATTAAGAAAATCATCACTCAGAATATAGCAGGAGTATATATTGCTTTGACAAAACTAAAGCTGAAACATATCAAATGGCTTGAAGGCCTTGGAAAGTTTCAAAAGGAAAATGGGGGGAAATGATAGGAATAAAGTTGTTTTACTGATTGTTAGCTGAAGCAAACAGCCAAATTGATCTTTAACCAAACAAAACCATACATGTGACAAGAAGGAACGAGACAAAGGGTAAAGAACATTCTTTGCCTATCCAGCTCATTGAACTGGGAACCATTCCTCACAAAGCCAGAAGAGAAGCCAACCTGAGACCATAAAAGGAATAGAATGAAAGAAGTTCAGCCGAAGGTCACAAAGATGCAACCACCTTGGGACCCTCGCCCAAAATAAACTGCACATGCTCTAGAAGGTAGTAAGCCATGTTAATTAGTTCAGGGAAGAAATTACAATATGTGTGAGATTTCTGGGAGTTATAATGTATGTGTATGAGATGAATGCTTATAAGCAAGAAACCTGTGAGAATCGGCATGTGCGTTAGGCAGAGCTATCCCCCATGCATCTGGCGTCATAATAAATGATGCCTGCTTCTTAATGCTGTGTCAGTATAGGAGTTTTATTCTCTTGACTTTCAGTGATAAAATTGCTCTCTGACAGTGACTGGCAATGATAAAATGAGCTGTCATCTGTACAGTGCTCTTTCATATATTGAACTTGACATTAGAAAAGGACCTGGTTGTCAGTTTTTGCCAATAGGTAGCAAGTTATTTCCCCAGAAACAGTTGTAGTGTCATCATTTTGTCACCTAGAAGGATCTGGATGTTTTCAGTTATAATTTTGCAATGGATTATTTGAGGTGATTTGTACGACAAAGCTCTGAACAGGTTTCTCTTCTGCTGAGCAGAAACATCAGTGCTATGCTGGAAAAAAAATTCAACAACAAAATGCCAACAAAACCGTTGATGTATTTTCATTATTTTTCCTGGCACAAATGCAGAATTATTGTGGTGACCTTGGAAATTACATTTTGATATTCATGGCTAAACCTCATGTCTTCCTTAGGGTAATGAGGAGTTTTGCATGTTCCCATCACCCAGGATCTGATGGGATGATCTCCTGTGTAAAATAATTTCATTAATTGCCTCCTTCTCAGGCTTTTTGGTTTTAACAGGTTACTTTGCCTGTATCTTGCACCCTTGTGCTTTGATTGTCATTATCTGCCTTTATCCAGAAGGACAAAGTAATCTGTGTAAGTAGCTGTTATGATGCAGTGTGTCAATGACTTTATCCTTTTCTTTAGGACATAGACCGTATTTGTCAATAGATGGTGACTTCTTGAAGACTTCCTGCAGTCCATGTGGTGATAATGAATGTGGAACTATTTCAGAGCAGGTGTAAAAGTTTGTGAAGTCTTCAGTTAATGTGCAGCCACTGAAGTTTGTTTTCAATCTGGTGTACTATTGGTAATTGTTGTTTACAGTTGCAGCTTGAAGGAATTAGTGCTCTTGGAGGCTTCAAGACCATCATCCTGAAGAAAGGAAGACCCTGGCATGATCAGTTGTGTTCAATGTTGTGAGGCATGTGGATCGTAAAATACCTTAAATGTGAAGCAAGGAAAGCAATCAAATTGGTAGTAGCCCTTGCAAGTCCAACAAGACGTTGAGTGCAGATGTATTCTGCTGTGGTGGTTCTTCCAGGTCAGATCTTTATGGAGTTGAAGTAAGCTTCACTGATCTTCAGCTGCTGCTGTCCACAGGGAAGAGAGGAGTCCATTTCCATAGCCTGTTGAAGCTGTATTTTGAATGGAAATATTAATATATTTATTAATAATAAAAAATAAAATAATTGAACTTAATAAAAATGAAATTAATTACTTGAATTTTATTTAATATTTAATGTTTTAATAATAAAAAATGAGTAATACTGAGATGCTGATGTTGATGTGGAGCAAAAGACTCTAACGTAAAAGAGAAATCCTTGGAGGTCTCAAAATGCAAATGTTTTACCTTTGAAATCTTTTGAGGGGTTCCTTTTACTAAGTAGTTTCTGATTCATTCAGTCACTGTCAAGCACTGAATTCAGAAGTCTTTCTGTTCATAATAAAAATTGAGTACGTAAATGTGGCCTAGTAAAGGGGAGAGGCTGACTATTCCTGCATGAGCTTGTCCATGAATCAGATAATGAAGTTATCATTTGGACCAGTGTGCTGTGGCGATCCCATTGCACTGGGGGATTAAAAAAAAGCTGATGATCCTGAGGTGCGACATGTTGAGAATTAAATAGTGTTTCTGCTTTCCATTAAGAAGTTGATAACTTGTCTTCACAGGAGAAGTGCTCCTCTGGACTTGCTCCAGCAGGTCCATGCCCCTCTTGTGTTGTGATCCCCAGAGCTGGACCCAGTACTGCATGTGGAGTCTCACAAGAGCGGAGTAGGTGGGTAGAATCGCTTCCCTCTACCTGCTGGTCGTGCTCCTTTGGATGCAGCCCAGGATACAGTTGGTTTTCTGGGCTGCAGGCTCACACTGCTGGCATAAGTTGAGCTCATCAACCAGCGCCTCAGGTTCTTCTCAGTACTTCTCTCAGTCCATTCTCTACCCAGCCTGTATTTGTGCTTGGGATTACCTTGACCCAAGTGCAGGTCCTTGCGCGTGGCCTTGTTGAATTTCATGAGGTCAGGTTGGCTTGTGATGTAGTCTGTTTTAAGTAAGAACTAATATGCTTATGGAAAGCTTCATACTTTGGTATTTTGTCTGTCACAAATTATAATCAATTAGGGTGAGTAACAATTTGTTGTTGGGTTTTAATTTGTTATTTTAATATATTTGCACTGCAGTTGTGGTGGCATCTAGTTTTCAACAACTACCTGAGGTTATTTTGTAACTTCTGATGGTTATAATGTATGGGTTTGGGGTTTTTTTTGTAACAGAGCAAGAGGTCAGTATTTTTTGGAAACTAAAAAACCCTGTATAAAGCGTATAGCCAATATTTGATGTTTCCTTGGCAGACTATGGTGTAAGTTTTTAAGAATTTTCATGAAGAATTTTCCAGGGATGCAACATGTTAATTTCCTGGAAAATTGTGGGGTGTTTTGTCCTGCACTGGTATAACTTTTATTTCTTTAGCGTTGGTTCGATTGCCTTGTTGAAATTGAATGGCTCTTCCCATAAGCTTTCAGTTGGTTAAAATTACTTTTACAGTATGTTTGTGCTCAGCAAAATGATACATTACCCAGCTTCTTTCAAAGCCGAGCTACAGATGCAAGGGTATTGGATGGGAAGCGGAGAGAATAGGTTCTCATGTGCTTTGCAGAGATTGACCTGGAAAGAGCTATGCTTTCCTGGGAAATAAGATTAAAAGTAGAAGATGACCTCAGAATATTCTTCTGTTACCAGGTTAATACCAGATAAACACTCTCTTGAACTGATGCTCTCTGCAACTCTGCATTGGTAGTTCACCAAGAAACGAACACTTCTTTTTTTTGAGTTTTCAAAAAGGAAATTGGAGACATTTATCAAAAGGCACTGGCTTAGTTACTGTGCTGTCAGGGTCATATGGAGAGCTTGCATGCAAAATCATTCATGGGGAAAAAGGAATATCTGCAGTCTACCAGCTCTTTGTTTGGAACATATTTTGGATAAACTCATGTAATTTGTTGCATTTACAGCTGTAGATACGTATTTTGTGTAATTAAAATGGTAGTTTGAAGTAAATACTTGAGTACAGTGTATTAACAAGTCTGCAGAGACTATTCATAAAGTATTTAAGTTTCTCCACATGAGAAACATGAAAAATGCAATAGTTAATTTGGTGTTTATGCTGCATTTTGTTGTTGAAGACATACAGTTTGAAATCCCAATTATACATAGTGATCCGTGAATAAGACAGCTTTATAGCAAGCTGCTGATAGTAAAAAGGGATGATAAATTGTAACAGTTATTTGCCAGCTGTATTTTAAAAAACTCAGCTGCTTGGGTTTTGTTGTCTTTAGTAAATGTGAGGAAGACATTTGTTTATAGGAAAATCCAGATGCAAATATATTTGGTTTAGTTCTGTAATTTTTACATACTTAAACACTGATTAAAACAAGGTAAGAGGAGCCAATGTGATGTGGTGTAATTGATAATGCCTCTGCTGCTGCTTAAGGAGATGTTTGTGTATCCATTAAGAGATAATTGTTCATAGAAAGGCACCCTTAATAAAACCATGCAGTTAAATATAAGGAAATTTAAAGCATATAATCATTTAGTAGGTCCTCATTAACAAAAAACCCACCACATTCTAATGTTTTGTTTACACAATGTTGATTATTCCACTGCTTCGGTCGTTCCCATTCTTCTGTTGGAGATTCATTACTGAGTAAGGTTGAAAAATTTGCTATATGTCTTCCCCCATGCATTCTTTTTTTCTGAGCAAAATTGATCTGGGGGGGGAAGCCACAGAAAGCTCCACGTAGATGTACTTTAGTCATAGAAACTCTTGGCTGCTTTTCAAGAAAAAATCCTGCATTATGAAACACTGCAACACCTACCTTATGTTTTAAAAAGAGTCATAAACTGTGTGCCAGTGACTGTTTAGCATCAGTGGCTCATACTGCATGCAGATGAAATAAACACTTTCTTCTCCTCCATCATAAGAAAGTACATTATCAGTGTCTTGGAAATAAACCTTTTGCCTTTTACATCAGACTGCTGCATCCTGATTTTGCAGTTTGAAAAACCAACCAACCAAAACCAAACTAAAGCATAAAGCCACCATGCAGACGTATGGAAGTGACACCCACAAAATCTGCACATTAAATCACAATTTGGATGTGAATTTTCAGAAACAAACTGTTTATGTGAACTCACTATCTCATAAAATGCTGCTGTAGGAAACCGGTGCATTTTCCCTCTCTCATTCTTTTGCAGATAGGTCTGTAATGCGGCTCTTTGAGCTGCATTTGGAAAAAGGAGAGTAGCCCCCAAATGTTCTACCTACATTTTTCATTGCTTTGACCTTGTCAAGGCTGATATCCCTATAGTGATTCTTTCTAGACCTCTTCAGGAGGTCTAGAATAGCACTCTATATTTCCAACTGAGAAAATGCCTATTTAAGCATCATTTTGCAACAGTTGAAATCCACATCACACCCAAGTGTGTAGTTGAAAGCAGTCATAATTTGACATCTGCAGTAAAGTGAAGGGACTCTCATTTCCAAGTTCCAAAGTGGACTTTCTGGTGAGACAAGCAGAGCTGCTTGTTTCCCTCAAGATAGGCTCTCAAAACTTCAGGCACCTTGAGGATTTAAAAGATGTAATTTAGGATGAATTGTCATACTTTAAAAAGCCTTTGATTTCCTGTGCAGTTTTTAACAGATCTGTTACTACTCCCAACTAGCTTTGCATGAGTAGCTTAGCAACAATCGGCCATTTGACATTACTTCAGCTTTCTAATCTACATGGACTTCTTGTTAAAAGTGGCTGAAGTACAACTTCAAGTTTTACTTACCCTAATACTTGAAAGACTTGTTACAGATTCTAAATTTTTATATTAAATCCCTGAAGTGATGGACACCATACTGAATATCTAACATTAAGGCTGATTTCTATTAGCAAGTGAAAATGGTCTTTTTTAAGATAGTGATGCTTGTGCTCTGCCTGTTTGCATTAGGCAGCTTCACAGCCTTATGTGGCTGTTGAAGTGAGCTGCTGACAGTCTGGTTTTCTCTTGTAAATTAACCTTTATTGCTGGTGATGTGATCAAACAGGCACATTCCTGCAACTGTTTTGTGTTCCTGTGTGAGCTGGTGTTTATAAAGGCATATTGCACAGTAGCTTCTGTGACTTAAAAAACATGCCAGAGGAGTAAAGTAAAATCAGATCTTCAGACAAATGCTTCCAGCACAATGCTTGAATAGGATTCTGTGGAAACTTTGGCTGGATGAGCCTGCTGAAGAGGTGGCTCAGTCTCTGCCCTTGAGGGCCTTCCAAACCTGGCTGGGTACAGCTGTGAGCAACCTAGTCTGGACTAGAGACTTCCTGAGGTCGCTTCACACCCAAATATTCTTTGGTTCTATGAATGTGTGGGCAGACTTCCTTTTTCATGGTAACAATTCCTGTTAATCCATAGTTCAGTTTTGTGCAGACTCTGTTGCTGAGGAGCATAACCCACCCAGCACATCAAGACCACGCACCTCCTCTGTTGATCATGTTTTTTCTCATGTGTATTCACTCAACGTGTAATATTGCATTAAGGATGACAGCATCAGCAGCTGATTAGCCTCTTGAAGCATACAGCCATTGGAGTGCTGTGGCCACATGTGTGTTTTTGTAAATAAATAACAGGAAACTTTGCCTACAGTATTGGATTACTGCACAAAATTTGTAAATTGGAATACTTGACTATACAGTAGTTTTTTCCATACCATCCCTTTACTAATGGTATGGTAGGTAGTCTGTAGGAAAAATTGTATTCGTTAAAAAGGAGGAATTCCTATCATTTCAAGTTGCAGAGATACTCAGTGCTGCATCTAGTTTCTTTATTCTTTTTCATGTACCTGCAAAGCAGATTAAATTTATGTACCATGTTTTATGGTTTTAGAGGTAGAAGTGGTTAAAAGAAGGAAGAGAAGTATTCTTTAGAGAAATGAAAAGAAGAAAAAAACCCAACCCCCCAAACATACAAATTGAAGTCATTTTCTCTTTGCTGAAAGTTATAGAATGTAGGTGCTGTTTACTTCTACTGTGGACAGGGGCTCATAAAAGGAAATCCTAATAGTCAGGACTGGGTGATTAGAGATTACACATGAAAACTTGCAGAGATGGTAATAATCAAATAACATTGCTGGAGAGCAATGTGTTAGTTCCTATGAAACTATATCTATCTATTACAAATAAGGG
>JAOEHY010036127.1:0-83121 GCA_025447955.1 Psilopsiagon aurifrons
CGGGGCCCGGACGTGACGGCGGCTCCGGGCAACGCGCGAGCGTCCGTGGAGGCGGTGGCGGCGCCGCCGCACCGGGGCCGGGGCTCGGGGCTCAGCCGTGCGCGGTGAGCTCGGGGCCGCGGGGAGCGGGTGAGCCGGGAACGGGGCCGGGAACGGGACCGGGACCCAGCCCCGCCTTGCGGGACGGGAACGGATCTCGAGCGAGTCCCCGCGTTCGGGAGCGTTCTTCGGGTCCGGCGCGGTCGTGCGGCGCTGCGTGCGCTCGGCGCGGCCCCGGAGTTAAGCCCGGGGTTGACCTGTGCTCCTGAGCCTCCCTTTACGTAAGGCTCTAAGCCCGGCGCGGCGGAGGCGGCGGCTCAGCGCCGGGCGTGCGGGGCACGTCCTGCAGCCGGAGCGCACCGCTCCGCGATGGAGATGCTCGGGCATGCCGGTCCCTGCTCGGACACCGAGCGCGGTTGATCCCTGGGATTCCTGTGTCGCTTCCTTCGTGCAGCCAGGTGCAGAAAGTCATGGAAGAGCCTGTGGTGCGCATTGGTGACCAGATCATCCTGGAAGAAAATTATGATGAGACCTATGTTCCCAGTGAGCAAGGTAACGGATCCTGTGCTCCCGGGAGCTGGGATGCGTGCATGCACGTCACTTCTAGTGCATTAAGGAAATAGGAATTGGGAAGACCATGAGGGTGGAATAAATGGGATTTTGTAGAAGACAGGGCGAGCAATTAACTTTGTGGTTGTAAAGGTAAATGCCATTTTGCAGTCTGTCTCCAGCCTGGCAGGGGGCCATGGCACAGTGCGTCCACTGGTGCATGGGCCATGCCGGCAGCTCTGTTTGCCCTGGGTGTCCCTGTGCTTTAGCTGGGGAAGTTGGCTTTATTACTTAGTGCCTGCTGCAGATCATCTCCACTGGTTCCTCTTTTGCTCTCCAGAAGTTCAGGATTATGCGCGGGCGATCGGGATCGACCCCAAGAAGGAGCCAGAGCTGCTGTGGTTGGCCAGGGAAGGCATCGTGGCCCTGTTACCACCTGGGTGGAAGCCTTGGTGAGAGCTCTGTCAGTGGCTGGGTTTCTGCCCTTCCCTGCTCTGTGCTGCCCACATCAGTGGCAGACTGATGGGGGCAGTGCCACAGGAGATGTACCTCCTGTGGATGGGCAGCTCGGGTCTTCTTGGGGTGGTGGAACAGAGGGAAAGAGCATTTGGGAAGTTGGATGTGGATGTGAGCAATCTCCAGGAGAGCTGCCTCCTCACGCCAATGTGTCTATGGGCTCTTGGTGATCCAGTAAGGATGTGTGGAACACGCACCTGTACCTATATGTGCTCTTTCATCTTTTCATGGTGTTTTTGCTACACAGCCAAGACATCACTGGCGAGATCTACTACTTCAACTTTGCTAACGGCCAGTCTGTGTGGGACCACCCGTGCGATGATCACTACCGAGAGCTTGTCATTCAGGAGCGAGAGAAGCTGCTGGCATGTGGCAGCTTGAAAAGGAAAGAAAAGAAGAAGAAAGAAAAAAAAGAGAAGAAGAGCAAGAAGGAGAAGCAGTCCTTGAAGCAGCTTGCTGTGAGTAGGCTCCGCTTGCCTTGCTGCTGGGGAGGGTGGGCAGAGAGTTCACAGGATAAATACATGCTTTTGAGAGATGCAGAGCTGAGACTGTGGTCAGGTTACCTGTTGCTGCTGTCATAGATGCTGTCTAGAAATGTCATTGTCTTCCTCTGGGAATAGCTGGATCATTTTGCTCTGTTCTGCCCGAACTCTTTGCCCATAAGTGATTGCCTCAGTTTAATAAGAAGTTACTGAATCTCCTGTTCTAAAGTAAGAAATGATCTGAAAGGTCGGCGTGTTTAATGTTAATGGATTGCTGTGCTGCTGGGGTTGGCCAGCTGCGGCTCCACCGCGAGCATGTGGTAGTGCTCACTGATAAGAACTGTGGCTATAAATATCAGATAAAGGGTAGATTACCCTGCAAGTTTTAATTAGCCCAATGGAAGTGGGTTTATCTTTGCTGAAGGACAGCTAACATCCTCTGCTCTGCATTAACTCGTAGTTAATGTCCGTCTGCAGAAAATAATCAGTGCGATTTATTCTGTTACAGTGGAATGTGTGATTTATTCTGTTGCCATTGCTGTGGCAGTGACTTTGTGGAAGAAGGATTGGTGCACATTCATCTCCCTGTTCCTCAGCCTTAGAGTGATTTAGCTCTGCTTTCAGTCTGCAGCCTGGTGCAGACACAGCGCAGAGGAGCTGTGATGTCTGAATGTGCACGTGCTCTGCTGAACCATGAGCTGGTTTATGTGCTACAGAGAAAACCCTGGCATGCGTGTGCTCCAAGCTGAACCTGTGCAGTGTGTCATGGGGTGGGAACTCCACGGTCATGGAGGTTTCTGGGGGAGGATAACTTGATGTCAAACGTGAGCTGCTCAGAGGGATGATGGATGGCTCCCTGGGCTCTTGCTCCCCTTTGAAGGGGAGAGGTGTATTCAGGAGCTTCTTGTGGATGTGCTGCAGCAGAGCTGCTTTGTGCTGTAACTTTTCGACTGGTGTAAGGGGAGGAAGCGGCCTGGATCTCTGTCTAAAAGAAAGTGGTAACTGCAGCGTGGGGAGAATAGAAGGCTTCTTGCCATCGGAGTGGTTTCTCCTTCACTCATTTCGTGCTGTGCAGAGAAGCAGGGCAGAAGGGGAGCTGCCCAGTTTGCCTTGGGTACATGGCACTGGGTAAGAGCCTTCCCAGAGGGTGCTGTGTGTGGGTACATGGGAGCTGGGAGTGACGCCCATTGATTTTCTAAATTGTCTTGCCACTGTAAAGTAAATCACTGCATTCAGATGGGCCTTTGGAAGACAAAATGTGTGAGCAAATCAAAGCGTGTATCGTGCTGGTGGTGCTGGGTGCTGGGTCTCACAGGCGGCTTTCAGTGCTGGTGGGTCTCGTGTGGGCTCGGTCCGGTCTGTTGTGAGGGTCCATGTCCTGTGCTGTGTCAGTGAGCCCTGTGCATGTTCCAGCCCGCAGGCATGCTGCTGGCGCCCGTGCAGGTGCCCGCGGGGGGCCTGGCCCCGCTGCGTGGTGTCCCACCTCCTCTGCTCCCCGGCCTGCGCCCCGGCCCGCTCCCCTTGCAGCACGGCAGCCCCGCGCCCGCCGGCCTCGACACCGGGGCAGGGACACAGGTAAGGCCCTGCCTCTGGGAACGCTGCAGAACATCTCAGGATGGGAGCACTGAGAAGCGTTTGTGGTCTCTTGTAACGCTTTTGTCTGTTAAACCCCACTTCCCTGCTGTCCCTCACCATACCGCTGTTCTCTTGCTGTTTCTAGGGAGCCCAGTACTAAATCTGTGCTGAGCGTTCTGCTGCTATGATTAGCAGATTTAAAGAAAGAGCTGCTTCAGTTACAGTTGGCGGGAGAAGTCTGTTAAGTTCATCTTGGTAGAACACTGATGCGTGTGATATGCGTTACAGATAATGTGACGTAATAAGTCGGATTGTCCCTCAACTGTTTGCTAAGAATAAAAAGGGAAAAGCAGAGTTTTCTGGGTGAATGCAAGGTTTCCAAGCGGGTCAGAGGATTATAGAAAGTGACCTTTGGGTCAACAAAACAAGCATTAACTGATACCAAACTGATCTTTTGAAAGGAAACAAACCCAATGTAGTGCAAAACATACAGATCAACTGCTTCACTGAAGATTTTAGTCTGGTGAAGTCTTACCGCTGGTGATTCCAAACACTGTTTTTATTATGGACTTAACCAGTGTTTTGAGGCACAGGCAGGTTTTGCAGATGTCATCCTAGAGGACAGGACCCTCTTTGGTCTAAGGGAAAGCATGGCCTCATAAGGAATATATGCTCTCCCAGCTGGAAATGGCTCTAGCAGAACAAGGGTAGCAGCATAATCCCGAGCACCTTCTTGGAATTCAGCAGCTCCCCTGCTGCTGGCCAGTGTCCCAGTGGGTTTGTACCTCCTCTCTCGCTTGGCTGTCCTCTCACCTCCCTTCTGTTTGACCCCACAGGCTGCAGGGACCTGTAAGGCCACCACCCAGATGAAGAAGTCACTGGGCTTGGTTTGCAAAGAGGAGAGTTCCTTGAACCCAGTGGCTGTAGATAAAGGGAGGAGTGAAGAGGAAGAAAGTGAAAATGAGGTGGGTTGTGCCTTGGTTCTTAATGTGAGTCGGTAACTGCTGTGCATGAGACCTCAAAGAATGAGAAACTGATGCTCTGGTGGTTGACCGTAGCTGTTCCATTTGACTCAGGTCCTTAGTTTGTGCTGCACTTCCTCTGTGTTGTTGGGTCACCAAAAAGCATCTAATCCTTTTCTGTCATGGTACTCTCTATAAGTCGTTGTCTGCCATGAGGTAGTTCCAAAAGGAAGGTCTGTTGCCTTGGAGTAGTGCTATAGCTTTAGCGTCTTATTTTGAGGCTTAGGAGCCCGCAGTGCCTCCTGTGTGCTGAAGGCATTGCAGGGGTCAGAACTCAGTTTTGACCATCCCCTTTTTACTTCTCAATGCTTTAGAGTTTCCGTGAGACACGAGGACTGTTCAAAAACCTGCACGTGGATGTCAGTGCCCTGGGAGGCAGCTTTGACTCTGAGGTAAGCATTTGTGAGCAGGACCAACCTGGAGCAGGCTGATGGAGAGGGAGGCGCAGCAGCAGGGCTGGGGAGTGTATGAGAAGCCAGATGCTGTCTGTAGGGGACGGGATGGGGGGGTGTTGGAGGCAGATTTGTGCTTGAAGGAGGATGCTTGTGGTTTGGTAGGTGGGATTTGAGGAGGTGGCATCTTAGTCCATGTTGGAGCTTTCTTTCATTGTGAAGCAGAGAAATCCAAAGTGATGTAGGTGTGACAGGCTGGCTGGAGAACGGCTCTTCAACAGCAGAAAGGTGAGAGCCTCAGAGCAGAGGGGTGCCACTGTGCTTGCTGTAGGAGGAAGGCTTGTTGAGGAAGGTTTGCTTCCGCACTGCTTGTTTCAGCGAGTGTAGAAGGAAGTCTTGTTCTCAGCTGAAGTGGGAAGGGGTGGCACTGGGGAGAGCAGAGGGGAACGTGCTCTGGAAAAGCCTTTCTCGCACTTTGTTCCACAGGAATCGTAAACCTTTCATGTGGACTGCATGTGGTCACCTAAAAGCTGTTTTCTTTCTTCTTGCACTGCTGACATTCTGTGGCTGGGCACAGTGTCAGCAGCGACTTGAGGACAGGTGTGGGCTCCTGCAGACCTTGCCTTTCCGTGCCTCTTAGCAGTGATGAGGCTTAAGGTGACAAGAGCACAATGGGAAGCGCGTGGCAAGCAGCTCTGGTAATGGAGCCCGGTGGTGCTGACATTAATCCTGTCTCACTGCTTTGATATCCCGTTCCGCTGTCTGAAAGGCAAATTAATTTCTCTTAAAGAGTTTTAGAGTATTTCCCTTATCCTGTTCCCAGCACACAAAAACTAAGCTGTCAAGGGCTTTGGTAGTGAACCCATTCGCAGTGCTGGATGGGAACTGCAAAGGCTTATGCTAAAGCAGGGAGAAAGAAAGGGCTGACTCTGGTCTCCAAAGAAGCAGCGCCTTTTAGAGTCCAGTTCATCAGTGGACTGTTAACGTGTCCAGAACAGAGCTCTCTTGGCATTTCAGTGCAGGGCCTGAGGAATCTCTTGTGAAACGGCACTTGCTGCCCAGCAGCCAGGCTTCCTTAACCCAGATGGGGGACACCTTAGCCCTGATATTAGAGCCCCACTGGGAAAGGTAATTCTGGTGTGCTTCCATGCGATGGCGGTAGAAAAGCGTTCCTATGAGCGAGCTTCGGTCTGGCTCTCCAGCTCCCTTACAAAACAGAGGGGAGGAAAGGATTTGCAGGGCAAGGCTTACCGGGGGAAATCTGAGGTGTAATGGGGTGAAGTGATAAAACCTCCGTGGCCTCGTGTAGCCTCTGCATCAGGGTCGAATGCCTGTATTCAGAGAAAACAAGTGTGAGGGTTTAGCGACTTGCTGCGACAGAAGGATGTTGGGGGAGAGCGGAGGCTGCATTGAGGGTGAAATAGGTGTCTGGGGAGAGGGAAGAGAGGTGGAAAGGAATGCTGCCTCCCTCTTTGGGCTTTTCTGGAGCAAGGAGGCAGTTAACGGGGAAGAAGGCAGTGCAGATGAAACCCAGGTCAGGTGCTGGGGACCTTGAGGTGTGAGGTTTATGTGTTGTTAGAATGTGCTCTTGGTGAGAGGGCCTCATGTAGGAAGCTTGGTTGGCTTGGCTTAGCTGTGGCCCAAACCCAGCTTTCTTGTCTCCTGAATTCCTGAGCTGGAATAGTCACTGCAGACACATGAGACTCTGCCCTAGCATACAGAAGGGCTTTGGGATACCGCTGGAAGGGGCAAGAGGAGGAAAAAGGTCTGGAAGCATCTCTGGTGCCTGGGGCATGGTCGCGCAGCAGCAGAAGTGGTCCACTGCTGACGTGCTCGCAGCCTGGGAGGTTTAGTGCTGTGCCTTCTGTCCAGGTCAATCTCTGGGCACTGGGAGTCAGGGGTCCTTTGTGAGGTGGGAAGTTGCCACACGAGGCTGCTCTGTCAGAGGGAGATGCGTGAACAGGAGCTCTCTGTAAAGAGACGCCATGCACTAGAGCTTGTGTGGTAGCGCGGAGATGCAGGGAGCAGAGCTGCTGCTTCCCAGGAAACAAACATCCAGTGCGGGGATGACAGTGGAAGGGGAGGATGGCTCCTGTGTCCACAGCCGTTCTCTCTCCGTGCTGGGGGAGTGTGACTGAGAACTGTAGTGAGCCGCAGCGGAGCACACAGACATAGAGGCTTTTGTCGGGGAAATGTGGGCCTGGGAGCTGCTGAGCTCCTGGGAGCTCCTTTCCCAAGCTGGGGAGCTGTTGAGCTGGAGGGCAGATGCAGTGGGTGAGACGCAGAGCTGTGACCTTTCACATCTGGGTGACCTGAGCAGCTTGGAAAGGTGCTGTGAGGACTTTTGCTAGTGGATGCGTTACCTCGCCCACTAGGAGAAGAGCAAAGCAGAGGAGGAAGACTGTGGCAGCTGGGTAGCTGATGCTGCTGATGCTGCTGATGGTGATCTCCAGCACCGAAGGAGCCCTGCAGAAGAAGCCGGCAGCCTGAGAGAGGTGATGAGTGGCTCTGCTATCGTGGTTCTGTTCTCATGATGTCACTGAAGCTGTGCATGCAGTAGGCAGCTTTGAGTGCTGTGGCGTGTACGGGATTGCTGCTTAGTTTGTTTCTTTTGCTGGTTATTGCATTACATGCATGGAGAGAGGTGTAAACTTAAAACCCCAGGGCAAATGCTACCCAGATGAGGTCTGCCAGACCTGACGCCCTGTGGACTTCAGTGGGTCATGCTCTTTGAGATGAGTAAGATTCAGTTTTGGGGGCTGCTGTTCATCCTGATGGTTCGTCTCTGGATCAGCTTTCCAAAAGCTGGTCCCGTTGGTGTTGGTGTGCTTTTCTCCAGGCTTGTGCTCATCACTGGAAGTCTGGACATAAGAATTTGATAGGCAGAAATTTCACATCAGTTAGTGTCACTCAGCTGCAGGGAAAATGTGTTACAGCTTGTGAAAAGATCAGCGAAAGCCAATTATATCCTGAGTGACTTGTCCCAGCCCTGAAATCCATAGAAAATCCATGGCCTGTTTGTGCGCAGGGAAAACCTCCCTCCTCCTCCACCTGCGTGTCTGATTGGCAGAGCTCTTCCCGAGAGCTGCATTTGTGATCATTGAGGTGTAATGGTAACAAAAGCTTTGGCTGTATCTGTGCTTACAGCAGGATTCCACCAGCTGCAGAGATTATGCTGGGATATTTTAGTAACTGAGGTAAACTTGCCTGGAGAGGAGTCTTTGTGTGCGCAGTGTTCCTGGACCCACTGGTGTATTCTGTGGGGCGTTGTGCTCCTCAAAGGGAAGTGTCTCTGTACTGTTTTACATGTACAGCTGTGCACATAAACCTCATTGCTCTCACCTGGCATATCTTTCCTTGGGCGCTGTCAGATGTGCTGGAGAGAGGTCTCAAGGAGAACTCTAAAGCAAGCCTGTCCCAAAGGCAGCACAACCTTCCAGGTGCCCTGAACCCCAGATAGCAGTGAGGACTGCTTCAGTGTTCCTGCCGTGGAGCAGTGCCTCTTGCACAAGCCTGCCTGGGTTCAGGAGCTGAGGTGCTATCAAGCCTTTGTGGCTGGCTGGTGGCTCAGTGGTGTATGTTCGAACCTCTGCTGAGCAGGCACCGCACTGGAAAGGGGCCCTAGACTTTGGTTTGAATTGCAGCTGGGGCTCTGGGCTGCAGCTCGTTGGAAGGTACCTGGTGATGAGGGTTCTCTGTTGTCCCGATGGATGCTGATGGTTGATGCTCTCAGGCCTGGGAGGGCCTCGCAGACGAGCACTGGGCTGAGAGAGGCGTTGTCAGTGCGCTGCAGCGCTGGGTTTCGAGCTGACAGCGTTCCAGTTGCAGTCTGATAAAAATACATCGTTAAAATATGCGGTCTGTGTGTGGTACATGCTGTACACAGGATGCCGCTAATGTTTGACAAGACACCACAGCATTAATAAAACAGTGAGAAAGTGGGACGTGCTGGCAGTTTTGTTTGCATGCTGATGAGGGAACCTTTTCCTGCTTCCTCCCGGCTGTCGCGCTTGTTCCCGTGAGCAGTGTGGGCCCCCCTCTGCTGGAGAGGCACCTGAACCTCGGGCTGACTGAGCTTGAACTGGGGATTGTCATCTCCCAAGGCGGGTGGGTTCTGCTCTATTGAGCGTGCTGTGTCAGGCACAGCCCTGCTCTGCACTCAGAGCTTAAACTGGTGCCTGCCCTCCGGTTTGTCCCGCGGGGAGGTGGGGTGCTTGCAGCTTCTCTGCTCCTCTGTGCTTGGTTTCGGGCAGAAGGTCCAGTACCAGCCTCTTGTAAATTTCCATCTCTCGCTGAGCAGATGAAGGGTGGAAGCAGAAATGGGTCTCCTGCAGAGCATGTAGGGTGCTCCCAGGCGCTGATGGACCAAGGGCGACCACAGCTACCTTTTATCCCCTGAGCCCCTGTGGATACATACCCGCAATAGATTAACAAAGCAGAACCAAAACCCACACGGCTCTGAGCCCAGCAGATGAGTGTGTTGATCCTAATGAGTTCCTTGTCTTTGAAAGGGACTTCATGAAAAGAAATCAGAGTGGGCTGGAATTCACCCAAAGCTCTGTGACTTTGCTGTAGCAGAACCCATGCTGCTTCTGACTGCTGCATCCTCCCAGAGAGGGGGTAAAGAATGTTGTAGCTATAATTGTGTTTGACTTGCTGCCTAGAAGGAGTCTGTAAGATCCAGACGTGCTGACGAAGGGCAGGAGTTTTCCTTGGATTCCGATGACGCGTGCCCTCCGACTCCCGTTGAAGTCCTTCTTGGCGATGCTGACAGCAGCCTGTCTGACCACAGCAAGGACGGGTCCGGTGGGAAACACCCTGGGAATGATCTACTGGGCAAGCCCGATCCTGAGGTGGAGTGTGACATCTCTGCTGCTGCTGAGCTGCCACAGTCCCTGGAGGAAAGGAGCGCAGCAGGGATAGATATGCCCAGTGGTCCTGGGCCACCTCGAGGTGCATCTCCGGCTGCTGAACCTGCTGAGGGAGATCAGCAGGTAAAGCTGGCTTCTCCCATTGACCCCCTGTCTGTTGGCAAAGAGATGGTGAATGAAAGGAGGGAAGAAGCAGCAGCTGATGTGGAAGCAGACAGCAGGCTGGATGCTGGCGAAGTAAGAGAGCTCGCTGCAAGGTTGGGTTTGGTGTGGAAGCTGCCGTGCCTGTTCCTGTTGCCTTGTAAGGCCCTGCTTCAGCAAAGCTCTTGGAGCACTTACTTGTCTTCAGTGAAGGCAGCGTAAGCGCTTTCCTAGTCAGCAGGGTGTTCCTGGGGGGGGCACAAGTGCTCTGAATTCCCAGATCAGCATCTTTAGCACTGAGCTGGGAAATCGTTCTGTTCTGCACGCACAAAGTGCTGTCCAAAGCAGCCGGCAGGCAGAATCCCTGGACTGAGACTTGGGTTTCGAGTCTTGGAGGAGAAATAAGTCTCAGCTTTCAGCGCTGCCATCTGTACTAAGCAAGCAGGTTTATAATGAAGTTCACACCAAGCCCAGCTGTCCGTGCTGCTTTGTTTCTCTCCTTCTGTTGTTTCTCTCAGCTTATGCAGAGATGGGACAAAAGTGTAAAGTGAGCTGCCAGCCGTGATACTCGCAGCTCCGGAGGGATGCGATGGGAGCTGCGGGGTCAGAGTGGGAAGGAAGGTACCTGGGGGCTGGCTCGGAGCTGCAGCTCTCATCTGTGAGCGTGGTGCCTCCCTGCCTGCAGCTTTCCTAGGAGGAGGAGAAGCAGCTAGAACCGGGGTAGCTGCTTGGGCCATCTCCAGCACCATCGAGTGTCACAAGGGGCAGATGGGCTCTTGGCCTGGCCCCTGCAACTGGGGTGCCAGACAGACACATGCTCTGGTTCAGTGTCTTCCAGAAATGCTGGAATATGAGAGCTGATAAACTCCCTCCTTCCAGTCTAGCTTTGTTCCTGCTGATTTTGATGACTTCTCTAGTTCCATTGCTGTGTAACATCCTTAAGAGATGATAAGTGATAAAACTGAGCCTGGAAAACACGTTCTATCCCAAAGAGCGGGAGGTTGAAAGCTTTGCTTTTACACTTACCTGCCCACTTGCTTTCTGCACCTGAGTAGCTCTGCTGAAGTCAGGCGGGTTCTGCCGGTGTTCACACTGAACAGAGGAGCCCTTGGTGCAGTTAGACATGCCAAGGTGTGCCTTTAAAGACCTTTTAAGACCATGGTACTGTTCTGTGTGGCTTTACCCCTTCGTGTGGTGGGCTGGGGAGCTCTCGGAGCTCCAGAGATCTGTGCAGAAGGAGCAGAGCACAGTAAGCAAGTGCCTTTTGCCAGGGGTATTTGAGGAGCACTTCTTTGCCCTCCCCAGTCACCTCTCCTGCCCCTGTCCCCCTGTGATGTTCTGTGCTTGTCTCCTGGGTCACTGTTACGGAGAGGCCGGATTTGTCTTCCCACATCGATTGCCACCTTGTTGGCAATGCTGGTGTGAAGCTGCAGGGGTAAGACACGTGCAGGCTCTAACACAGATCTCCTCTTGGCTTTCAAAGACATCAGAGGCCAGCGACTGTGGGGAGGACTTGCAAGTCTCTAACCGCTTGGACCGTGAGGTGATGCGGCCTGTGGTAAGTCACTGACAGCTCCTTGTCCCTTGGGTGGGACGCATGGTGCCACACGTGCCTGCGGGACCGGGATAGCCATCTCCTGTGTCCTTTGACCCATGCTATGGGTTTCAGTAGCTGTGTTCCAAGCTGTGTGAGCATTTGGGTCTGGTCTCGGGGTCTCTGGCCAAACCTTGGTGCTCATCGGCCACTGACACTTTCCTCCTTTCGTCTTTAGGGCATGGGCATCAAAAACTGGCTTTCTGAGCAGGTACCAGATGTGGAGGATCTGTCTGCTGCAGTGGACAGCCCCATGGTCAAGGTCAGTTCTCTGTGTGTGATCAGGGACCAGTCTGGATCAAATCCTGTACTGTGGTGCAGCAGTAACAGGGTGATGCTGTTGTCACAGGGGCTTTGCAGAGGCAAACACAAGTGATGTGCTTAGTGTCAGGGATTGCAATGACACTACCAGTGCATTGCTTTGTATGCAGAGATCAGATGCAGGTATCTACAGAAGGAACCAACTTTGAGTACAGGTGGCTTGTGAGGGCTGCAGATGTCATCTCACACATGAGCTTCCCCTGCCCCAGGAGGTCAATGGCTTTCCAGGGCAATGGTGGGAAGCTGAGTCTCTTTCCTTTTGTGGATATATTTGTCCTTTTCTTTCTCTTAAGCAGATGGGAAGGATTTGTGTACCAGAACACGAGCGTGTAGATGGGAGGAGAAGAAGGCTGACTCCCTCTGACAGATTTTGGTCTAGGGAAGCTTATTTTTAAGCAGTTGGTTGTCTTGCCTGCTTTCATGTAAGGGGAGAAACAGGCTCCTTTCAGGGAGTCTGTGGCACATAAAGGGAGTGTACATCTGTGCTTGTGCATCTGTGTTTCCTGTACTGCATTAGCCCAGGTTGTAACTAGGACCAGGCAGCTCTGCCTGAACAAGTGCTGTGCATCTCGAGGGTTTCTCCTTGTCTTCTCAGCACGTGATGGCGCTGATTGCTCAGCCCCATCCTCTCCTGCACCACCTCGGTGAGCACTTCCATGTGTGCTGCCTCCAGCTGGGCTTCGTCAGCCTTGCTCTGGCTGTGAGCTGATGGGTGTGCCGGGGGAGCCCTGCGTTTCAGCCTCCTCACCTGCCTGGCAGAGAGGAGCAGCGCGGGTTGTGAGGGTGTCTGGAGATCACACCTGTCCTCTTGTGCCTGATAATGAGCATAATCAGATGTGAAGGAAAACAAACCGTGCCCCTGCTGTGTTCCCCCCGTCCTCCTGCTGCAGCACGGGCACCGTGCATGCAAATGTCAGGTTGGAGCAGCCACGTTTGGAGTTCATTACGGCCCTGTCTGGAGCAGACAGGTGGGTTTGAAACACTGCTGCACAGCAGCTGCACAAGCACAGTGTTGGAGGGGCTTGGATGGGCTCTTTTGGCAGGAGCTGTGGTAGCTTGCAGGGCCCGTGTGCTGCTTCCTGCTAGACCTGGCTTCTCTGCCGGCAGTGGGGAATGTGCTCCCTTCACCCTCCACTTAACAGACATTTGAAGTGCTGGCATCCTGTTTGCTGGCCCTGCTGCTGCACAGGGGGTGATGGTGGTGAGGAGATGGGAGCAGGCATGCAATGTGTGCTGGAGACAGTGAGATCCTCCTGCTGAGGTCCCTTGGGATCTGTGCTGTGCGGAGGGAGGAGACAGGGAATGGGATGGCAGATAACAGACTGCATCCAGGAGCCTGGCTTTGTGTTATGAGTGTGGGAGATGTCCTCTGTGGGACAGGGCAGAAAGCAGAGCTGCGTCCAGCCCTGGGGCTGCTGGGGTCCTGAGGATTCAAATCAGTCCCTGTTCTCTGCAGGCAGATGGTGTTCTCACCTTCTCCGTGTGTCCATAGATTCCCGCAGCCCGTGGTCTCCACGGCGGGACAGCCCTCCTTGGGAAGGCCGTGGGGCAGGGGTGCAGCCGTGGCTGCAGGCGTGGGCTCAGCAGCACTACCCTGGCTGTCCCTGTTCCCAGTGAGGTCTCACTCCCCATTTATCTCTCCTTTCCCCTCCGCAGGCAGTGGTGACAGAGCCCATTTTGAGGCAGGAAACATTTGCTGAGCCGCTCGGTTCGCGGGAATTGAAGTCATTACTTAGAGCGGGGCAGGAGGGAGGCTGGCGGGGGCTGCCTGCCTGAGCTGTGGCCAGGCTGATGTGATGGAAGGTGACAGCACTCGCAGGGAATCCTTCTGCTGTTTGCTCTGCTGAGCACGTGCATGAATTACTGCTGCCTTAATTCCGCGTTGGTTCAGCCCTGCTCCGCAGCACACTCCCTCCTGTTCCTCCACTCCCCAAGAGCTTGGCGATGGGGACCAGGAACCTCAGCAGAGGATGAGCCCTCACTGTGGGGCTGACGGCTTCAAGAGGGGAGCTCTTCCCTCCCCAGGTAGCACCGTGCGCGCTGTGTGTGCCTGCAGCGGGGACAGGCAGGTGGGAGAAGGGGCAGCTGACTACTCCATCTTCAAATATTTGCTGTTCATGTGCCGAGTATTTCCTGTGTCCTAAATAAGCCACTAGCACCCAAACCACTCTGCTCTGGAGCCAGGAGTCTGGAATCCCTGGGCAGGTGAGACAGTGGGGATGCTGCCCATCACCATCTGCCTGAGAGCCAGGCTGTGAGACAGGCCTGAGTCCTGGTGTGATTTTGGGCACAGCCAACACATCAGTTTCCTTTACGGCCACACCACATCATTTCACTTCTCTGTCTGTGACATTCCTCATTTAGGAGATTTTTGTGCAACACTTTCTGGGGAGTTGAGCTTTTGGTAAGAGAACCTTCAGGAAAACCAAACCTGCATCCAAACTGCTTCGTGCTGGCAGGGAGTTCATCTTCTGTGCTGGAGAACAGCCCCCAGACCCTAACTTGAGACACCCTGGAGAGCTGAGCTCCCAGGCCTGTTGGTTGTGCTGCTGGAAGTGTTCCTGCAAGGCATTCCTGTGATGCTCTGAGACCCTTGGTTACCTGCAGGAGAGGAGGCTGGCATGTTCAGCTGGGAATCTGGAGCAGCCCCCGCATGCTCTGTGGTCCCTGGGCTCAGTGCTGGTGCACTGGACCAGACGGTGCTGCCCTTCAGCAGGACCACTGTGAGGCTTGGAGGGGGAAGGAGCCAGCAAACTCCACACTGTTTGCTTTTACCTGCAGGCCCAGGAGCTGGGAGAAGAGGAAAAAGACCAAAGCAAAGCAAGTATAGAGGAAGAGCAAAGCAAAAGAACAAAAGCTCCTGAGAGGTATGGTACAAATAGAGCAACAAAGGAGGTGTGGACAGGCGTAGCTCTGGATGACTTTCCTGTCTTGTCCCCCCTGCTCTGCTCTGGTCACTGTAACCTGTACAGACTTCCCCTGTCGAGCACCCTGAGATGCTGCTTTCTCGCTAAGCCTCTCTTCTCCTTCCACCTTCTTAGTACTGTCTCAGCAGACTTCAGCTTTGTTTCAGCTTCCTGGTAGCTTCTGGCTGTCATTTCCTTGTGGCTGCCCCACACGTGGAGGTGCCCTCTGCTTCCCTCACAGCTCTCTGCCTTCTCTGTAAGGCTGTGAACATCACGTTTTTGCCAGGATGGTCTGAACCTGGGCTCTCTCGAGCCCTTCCCCTCCCTCTGAGAGCTGCAGCGTGTGGCATTTATAGATGAACCGTGTCAAAGCTCTTAGCCTCTGCACAGTTCGTGTACTCTGGGGCACTGGGAACAAGAAGCTGTTCTGTGCCAGGAGCACTTGTGAACAGAAGAAGCTGCAGTCCATCTTAATGACTGCCTGCGTGCAGCTGGGATTTGCAGCCATGTTCTTAGAGGAGCTGTTCATGTGAAGGACCCCCTGTATGTGCCTGCAGGAATTGCCTCCTTATCTCTCGGTACCCACTTCCCAGCTGCGCATCCTCTCCTCCTCTCTGCCTGTAAAGCTAGCTCCTGCTTGCCTTGCCTCTCTTCTCTATACTTCCAAGGTGAAGTAGGGCTGTAGGTGTGAACGTGCCTGCCAGTATTCCCATCTGTAATTTGGACAGCAGTGTGAGTATTGCTAATAGGGCTGACAGCCTGGGGAGATTCTGTGAGGACCTGGAAAGAGAGGGGGTAATCCAGGGATGAATTCAGCATTTTGAGCCTGGCACCCATGCAGTCCTCAGCTGCTCGTTAGCCTGAACGGCTGGGAGCTTTGCAGTGCCTTTGGCAGGCCCATGTTGGAGCAGTGGGTCCCATTGGCAGGCACTGCTACCTGCTGCAGCCCCAGACTGACCTGTGCTAACCCCGTCTTCTGTTCCCTCTTTTGTGCTGCAAAGCCAGAGGGATCAGAGTGCTTGTGAAACACCACAGGAGAAGAGTTTTGCTTTAGAGAACCCTGATGAGGAGGAAGCCGTGGCAGCGGAGTCGGAGGAGGGCTCGCTGGATATCCCAGGCAGTCTGGAGGAGCTTGCTGCCCCACAGGAAGCGTAAGGGCTTTGTTTAAGTCCCTGGTGTTGTAAACATAACAGCATTTGTCCCTCTGTTCCCCTTTGTGGTGTTAGAAGCTGGAGTGTGAAGTCGGTGCAGCAGGAGGTGCACTTTGGTGGGCACAGCAGTGCTCCAGCATCTCCATATGCAAATCCAAGCAGCTGTTTCCCCAAGTGCCAAGTGAACAGCCTGACCTGGGGAGGGTGAGAGCAGCAGCTCAGCCCTTGGGCTCTGTGGCACCGGAGCTGTGGGCTGGAGGGAAGTTGCTTGGAGGAGCCTCCTCCTCTTTGCCAGCGTGGCTGATGAGGCTGGGAGCCTTCACCCTGCTCTGGGAGATGCTTTCACGCAGACAGGGGGACGACAAAACCCAGCGAATCGCCCCAGTTTTCCAGTCGCTGGAGCGCTGGTTGCTTTGGGATATAATAAGCTCAGAGCAGAGGATGCAGAGCGCAGGTTCCCTGCTAAAGCCAGTGCTCCGTTGCGGCAGTAAATAGCTGGTCTTTGCAGGTCCGTCCCCGCAGTTCCTCTGCCACGGCAGAGCTCAGTAGAAGTGGTTGTGCTGACTTTGCTTTCTGTGCCGAACGAGAGACCAGCAGGTGCAGTGGGGGAAAGCAGGCAGTGCCTCTCGGGATCTGTGGTGTGGGGACCAGCGCAGGATCTCCCTTTTCCCCTGGGAATCGTGTTGAGCTGTGTACGTGTGTGTGTGTGTTGGACGGATCTCCCTTTAAACAAGAGCTGGGGCAGAAGGAAGAACATGCTGAAAGGTGGAAGTGGCAGCGCAGGAGATGAGCAGCACCTGCGGCACGCTCCTCTGCAGCGGGCCCAGAGCACGCAGCATTGCACGGAAGCAATAATGAAGTGGGGTTTTTCCAGCGCTCAGCTGCTCCTTCCTGTCCTGTTCTTTTTGCTAATGGCTGCATAAGTGACCTTTTCTGACTCAAGCCTCTCTTGCTGGGGCTGCTATTTCCTCGATTGCTGGCAAAACAGAAGTCCCTCTGCTTTATGCTAGCCCAGAGCGCAATGAGACCTCGCTGCTCCAGCTTTCACTAGTGAAGAATGAGTTTTTTCTTAGCTCAATCTTAATTTTCCCCTCTTTCCCCTTCAGCCTCTCTCAGACCTTATAATTTTACTGCTCCCTGTCTGAAAAAAATCTTAATTAGAAGCAGATTGGGTTTGAATTTGTGGAGTGCTTTGGGCTTTCTGTTGCCTGGAGCTGCCAGACTCCCAGCACACTTCAGACTGCAATGGCAGGGAAGTACGTGGTCCAGCAGAAGGGCGCTGGTACTCCCTGGGCTGCACACAGGTACTGCCTGCGTCTGCTTTAGTGCCTGGCTTTCAGAGCTGCGCCAGCCTTCCTGTTCCCCTTGCAAGGTAATCTCTAGTGGGACAAAACCGGACCTGAGTGCTGCTGGGGTTAAGTTGACAGTCAGAGCTCCTCTGGGAGTCAACCCATGGGGGCATCCCCACGCCGGTGTACCGGAGGTAGTGCACTGCTCAACGTCGAGCGTGTGCCCTGTGTTCCCAACAGCCTTGTGAGGAGAGCTGGTGTGTGCCCACCTTGTGTCCTGTCTCTCTGCCTGCCTGTGCTGCTGTTCCTCAGCTCCCGTGAGCTAAACAGCAAGCGGAGTTGGTCCATTGGGATTCTCTCCTTTCCCTTGGACAGTGATGCTTCTAGATGCGGTGGCTCTGGGATTCTCGGTTTGGGGGGATGTTGCTGTTCCTTAACGCTACTCAGTTTTCCATCACACTTTTGTCAAAGGAACCTTCTCTTTTTGGTAGGCAACCTGAGGAGCAACCTGAGCACGAGCAGTCCTTGAACCAGCCTAGTGAAGACTCCCTGGAGGGAACAGCCAATGAGCTGGAGCACAAGCAAGAGGGAACGCACTTACTGCAAGCACAGGAGGAGAAAACTCAGCAGTTCCAGGAGGAGATGAGGCAGCCGGAGGTGGAGGAGGAAGCTGAGCAGCTTTGTCAGCAAAAAGAAAAATCCCTCAGGTACTTCCTTCTGTTGCTCCATCTCCCTCCTGTGTCTCCTCTGAGCTGTGATTTCATTGCTGAGGGCACAGGCTTGGGCTGCTATAGGCCATCACCTTGGAGGTGGTGCTGCTTTGCAGAGTTATTGACAAAGCAGGCAAGAAAAAGGCTTTTGGGGAGGAGGAGTACAGGGCTTGGCTGTGTGTGAGGATCTGCCCATCTTAATGGGCAGTGGTCTGCTGGCAGCGCTGTGTGTGGAGAGCACGGCCTGCTCAGGAAGAGGAGAGCGCATTCCCACATCTCCTGCAGGATGAGCTCTGGTTCCGTGCACATGCAGCTTGCAGAGCTCTAAACCTGTCTCTTATGGTTAACCTGGGAGAAGTTTCCAGCTCGGTGCTTGGAGCTTTACCACCTGGCGAGCGTTCAAACCCTGGCTGGATGGTAGTAACAGGACTGCAAATTGGAACATTAGAGGAGATGAGGTTACCCCAGAGGAACCATCTGAACCTCTGGTACCGTATGTTCTACAGAGGGACTTCCAAGTAAGGCTTTAAGGAATAGGGCATCCAGGTTCCTTGGCTGGGAGCCTGCTTTCATTTAATAGGAGCTGATTGAATTTAGCAGGAAAACACCCAGCCCCAAGTGCCGTCCATGAGGATACAGCACACTGTAACAGAGGTTTGATGCTCCTGTGCCAGCAGCCGGATTCTGATGTGTGGAGGGGAATTGTTGGCCTGGAGCCCTGAGAATACCTCACTTGGGCAGACACAACCGGTGGGAGCAGCAGCTGATCTGTCCCCTTGGGGAGGTGGTTTGAAGATACTAAAGCCTCCTGAACCTTGTTTCTGTTTTTGGCTGCTCATCTCTCAGGACTCTACAGGAAGATTTGGCAAAGGTCTCTGAGGAGGAAGAGCTGCGTATTAGAAAGGATGCAACTGAGAGACTCTCAAAGCTGCGAGCTGAAATTGCCTCAGAGACCAAAGCAGAGGAGGAGAAGATAAGGTGGGAAGTTTTCCTGCCATCCCTCGGGATCTAAACTGCTGCTCTGGGAGGGAAGCATCTCACATGCCACCAGCAACTGCTCCAGGTGGAGGTGTTAGCCCTCCTGGGCCTCCCATGGCTGGTACCCTGCTGAGGTACTTGCAGTACAAGGCCCTAAATGTGATGTTGTGTTGCTGTGATGTTGAGCCACAGCTCTGGGCCATGTAAATGAAAGAAATAGCACCTACAAGGATAGCAGCAGTTTGCAGTGTAGCTTGGTTTGAGTGGATGTCTCTCTTTAACAGCTCTTAAGGCCTGTGAAAGCAATTGGAGGAGGCAGACACTGGAAAACCTACATTTGGTTATTTCCTATTTCACTGCTGACAGGTCTCCATGTGGCTGCTTTGCTGTTCCCTTCCAAAGCCTTAACTGGTACACTTGTGAATGGTGTGCTGTGATTCTCAGTTTCTTCTGGCTTGCGTGTGCTGTCATCTCTTGGCTTTGGCTCCTAAATGGAGTCCAGTGGTAAAGTACCAACTTCTGTCTGTGTCCTTGTTGCAAACCTACCAGGGCGGAGCAAGAGGCCACACTGCAGAAACTAAGAGAAGAGTGGGAATTCCAGCAGGTGATGGAGAAGGAGAGCCTGGAGAGGAAGCAGCAGCTTGTTTTGCAGCAAATGAAGCTGGAAATGGAGGAAGTCCAGCAGAAAGAGATGACCAAGCTGGAGCATGAGAAGGAACAATCCCTGAGTGAGCTCAAGTTGAGATTAGATGGGGAAAAGAAGAAGGTGAGATCTTTATGCCCAGCTAGGGCTTGTGTTGCACAGCTAAAGCGTTGGGTTGAAATAACACCAGCATGTGTTTTAACAATTGCTCACTTAAAACAGAGGAAGGATGCTCAGATATGATGTTAGAGGCTGATTGAGGTTGGGAGGAGTACTCCCCCAGGTTTTATTGCAGTGCTGATTAAATAACAATTACTGAAATGGCTGTGTTGCATGTGAAGAAGAGAGAAAGATCACTATGTCTCTGCCAAGCTAAACCAAGCCACTTTATCAGATCACCTCTTTGGCTGCTGCTTTAGTCCTCCTGAGAGCCTGGGCAGTTCAGGGTCCTTCCAGCGTGGCATGATGGAGATCCACTGAGATCTCGTTCCATGTGCTCTGGTTTGGAAGGGGTTTACCATTGTGCTTTTGACGCTTGTGGATAGATGATAACGGCAAGTGCATCTTGTGTGGCATGTCCTCACACACTGAGGTTTTCCAGCAGCCTGTGTGCTCTCGTTCCTGTAGGCAATGGAAGAGCTGGAGAAGCAGTTTGAAAGTGAGCTTCGGCAGCTGAAATCAGCAGCAGAAGAGAAGCATCTTAAGGTAAGAGCTGGTGTCCTTACAGTGTAAATAGTTTTCTCCCACACTGCCATCAAAGGTGCCCAAGGAGGGTGGTGGTAATGTTTTCCGCTTGCTAAATGTGGTTCTGGTCTGGCTCAGCACTTGGACAAGCTCCAAGCAGGGGGAGGTGAGACTGCACACACTGGTCTTTGCCATGCTGCTTGCTCTCCGTAGGAGGACGCTGAATGGATCTTGTCAGAAGGGTGACAAATCTCTGGGGGTGGCTTTCATGGCAGGTCATTTCCAGCCTGCAAACCCAGATAGCAGAGGCACGGAGGAACGAGGAGGCTCAGCTGCGGGAAGACTTGCAGAGAGCGGAGCAGAAAGTGCAGCTGAAAGCCTATCAACTAACAGAATATGAACGCGAGGCAAGTATTCACCTTGAATTGCTCACGCTCCCTCACCCTCTCTCCTTGGATGTGTACTGGGGTCCGAGAGGCCACATCCCCTGCCCGGGGGTGACGGTGGTGCCTGAGGGGGAAGGACACCCCTGCAGCATCTCACCACACCAGGGTGCTTTGTGCTGCCCAGGCCACAGCCTGATCCCACTTGCAAAGCACTCCGAGCTTCAGGCCCCCTGCTCACGAGCGGTTCCCTGGGGAGGCTGCTGGGGTCTGACGCTGTAGTTCAGAGGAACATCTTCTTGGGTCACCCGTGCAGCTCAGCGAGCTGATGAGAGAGAAGCGCCAGGAAGTGGAGAAAGACCATGAGAGGAAAATGGAGAGGATGAAACAGGAGCACCAGGAGGCCCTGGCACGGGTTCAGGATCATTATGAGGAGAAGGTACTGCTGGGCAAGAGCAGCGGGTTTGGGAGGTGACTAGTGGCTCTCTCAGTTGGGCTGACACAGCTATTTGCCAGTCCTCTCTATCTAAGCCACTCCTAGAGCTGCAAATTGTCTTTCTGGGCATTGTTGCCATGACGTAAAGCGAATTTAGGCTGAGGTTATAAGGACAAGCTGGCAAAATATTCTCTGTGAAGGCAACTTCCACATGCTTTTGTGGATTTCTGCATGATATTTGTGGGCACCCATTATGGAAAGCCTTCTGCCTCCCATTTTTGACTGTAGTCAGCAGTACATAACACAACCTTAGTTTCATGGGCTGTTTCTTCTTTCTTGACCCATTTCCTTAACAGTGTTGTCCCTGTAAGCAAAAGGTTCTAACCTGCTGTAGTTGGTGTTAGCTCTGTGCTGGCTGGCTGTGCGGCCGCGATGCTTTGCTGGGGAGCCCTGTGCTTCACTCAGCGCTGTTCCTGGTTGTGTTTGGCACCGAACAGGAGAGGAAGCAAAGAGCAGAGCTGCAGGAGGGCCTGCGGGGCGAGCTGGGGCGCCTGCGGCAGCGGCATGAGGCGGAGGTGAAGGCTCTTCAGGCAGAGCTGGGCGAGCGGCTCGCGGCGCTGCAGCACAGGCAGCAGGAGAAGGTGAGCGTGTGCTGCGCTGCTTGGCATGGCCTGGGTGCCCTGGCACCTCGCGTGCCTCCCGCCCTCTGCACCACCATGGGCAGGATGTGCTCTCCCAGGTGCTGGTGTGGTGGCAGAGCTCTGCCTGGTGAGGAGGAGCTCGTGCTGCTCTTTAACTCAGCATCTCTGTGCAGGAGAGGAAAGTGCAGGAGCTGGAAAGCGAGCTGGAGATGCGCATGAAGAGCGTGCAGACCAGGTCAGCACAGCTCCTGAGCAAGGTGAGTCCCCACGAGTCTCCCAGCCTCTCCTGGGAGGCTTTGCAGAATGCTCAGCCAGGGCTTTTGCTGCTGTGCAGGTTACAGGTAAAACTTCCATCTCAGGTCAGAGCAGGGCTAAGTGCTCCTGGCAGTGCAGCCTCGTGGCTGGTCTTTGCAGTGAAAGACAGTAAGTGGCTGTAAAAGTGACAGGGGGATCATTAAAGCCTTTCAAGGTGGCATGTTCTCCTCGGCATCGCGTCAGATTTCAGTCAGCCCCTTCCTGATTTACCTCTTCTCCCTGCTGCTGTGAACAGAATGAGGGTTTCTGGATCTTGGGTGGCAGTGGGAGAGGGAAGCACTCCAACTGCTCCAGTGGAGCTGGCAGAAATCACTGGCTGATGCTCTCGCCTGCCAGATCTCTTAAGTCCTGGCCTGTGCCAAGGGCTGTAGATAACATTGCTTCTGACAGCCCTTCCTTTCCCAGCAGCACTGGAGTGAGGAAGTGGAAAGGTGGAGGACTGCTGGAGACGAGCAGGGGCTTCACAAGAGCAGGATCCTGCAGAAATGGCCATGAGCCCTGAATGCTGTAGGGGAATGCAAATACTCTCAACTTCTCCCCTGAAGTCGAATAGAGGAAGGGGACCTTGAGCGTGTGTGGGGGCAATAAAGCACAACTGACAAGAAGGTTTTGAAATGGTCTTGGGACTTAGGCCTGACTTGTGCTTCAAGTGCTGCTGGGCATCAGCATCTCCTCCCTCTGACACTCACCTACTGTCTTTCCTGTGTATAGGAGGAGTCTCTGAGGAAGAAGAGGCAGCAGCTGCTGGAGGAAGACAGGCAGGCAAAGCTGGAACGAGACGTACGTATGCCTTGGCTCTGGAGAGGTGCTGTGCTGCTCTTCCTTGGGGGATGAGGGCAGCACACTGCAACTGTGGCTTAGGAGAAGCAAACTGCTTCTCCAAAGTTGTGAGCGTGAAGGTCTGGAGTGCCATCCTGCTGGCAGTTTGATCAGCTCCAAGCTGTTTCCTAAGAGAAGGAGACAGTTCTGCTCCTCCAGGGTTGGCGCATGGTGTGTGCCTGTGTAGCTCTGGGACCTCCTGTGCGCTGTGCAGGTAGCCAGCTCCTGCACGTTGTGTGCCTTTTGCTTTGGTGCTGGGGAGATAACTGCGAGGGATTCTTTGGCTTTCTTCTAGGAAGCTGCTTTAGCCTCTCAGCTCCGGCTAGAGGAGAGCAGGAAGGAGCATTCCAGCCTCCTGGAGTCCATCCGGCAGCTGCAGAAGTCTGTGGAAGAGCTCCAGGACAAGAAGGCTGAGCTGGAGGCTCAGGTGGATTTGCTGCAGACCCGAAAGCAGAGGCTGCAGAAGCGCAGGAGGTGAGAGCACGAGGGATTTCCTCTGAGAGAAGCACATCTACCCTCTGCCCCTGACAGAGACCTCACCTGGGCCTCTCCCTTACCTCTGAGCTGCTGCTGTGCTGGACCATATTCCTTCAGAATCCTAATGGTGTTTCACTGCATGCTGAGGGCATGGGGGTCCTGGGCTCTGTTTCCAGATCTATTACTTGCTTGCTGTGTAATTTTACCCCTTCACCTCTGCTTGTCACATTCATTTGGCTTCTCCCCACCTGTCTGGTAAGGTTAATAAGATGCTTTGAGAGACGGGTTCCTGGGTTAGATGGACCTGCAGCGTAATCAAGTGTTGTCTTTTGTGTGGCAGTGAGCTGGACGCAGCCATCAAAAGCAAACAGGACACTTTGAAACAACTGGAGGCAGAAGAAAGTGTGGAGTGTCCAAAGGAGAAAGCTGAGCTCCGTGCTGAAGACCTGGGAGAAGCTAGTCAAGCTGTGAGTAAAGCAGACTGTAAAGGTGCTTGCTGTGTGAGATCTGAGGCTGTTACTCCCTTGAAAATCCCAGCTTTTGTTCCTGCTGTATGAAGTCAGTTGAGATGCAGTGCAGTGATGCATTTTTCTTTGCCAGGGGACATCAATATGTTTAGGGCTGATTCCTGTCTCTTATTGCTGGGAGGAAAGGAGTGTGGGATACTTGAGTGCTCTTAGAGTCAAAATCAGGGCTGGAAATGTCCTTGTTACTTTTGAAAAGTCCCATGAAGAGCATCTGTGGCACTGATTTTGGGTCTGGGCAATACCCTGGTGATGGCATTGTGAACTGGATTCTTGTGGGGTTCTGGGGTTCTGTTTCCCATACGAATGTCAGTTGTTTTCATGTTTCAACTCCTCAGCACTCGTCTGGAGAACCTGTTTCCCCACCCGCCCAAAGCCATGAGGACAGCGACGTCCAGTTTGATCAGTGAGTATCTTACACCTTCTGCTTCTGGAGAAGGGTTTGCTTTGGTTTTACAAGCAGGAGGGCACAGCACAGGAAGGCAGGAGCATGTGAGTCTCTCTCGTGTAGTGTCAGGAACTACATCTCTGCGGAAGGGATCTCCATCAGGAATGCCAAGGAGTTCCTGGTGAGCCAGACCCGCTCCATGAGGAAGAGGCACATGGCACTGAAAGCTGCAAAGCAGCAGTGGCGCCAGGACATGCAGAAGGCCCAGGAGGTGGTGCAGGATCCGGATTGCTCCCAGCACCTGGAGGGCATGCGCAAGAACCTGGAAGAGGTGAGCAGTGCAGCCCAGTCGCTTGCTGCAGTGCAGGAGCCTGGCTTTAGTAAAAGCTCTTGGGACCTTCAGATGGAGGAAGCATCACCTCCTCTTCCTTGCGGTGAACTGGCTTTGAGGCTTGTGCTCTGCCTTCTGCACATTCCATTTCCCATGCTCTCCAAGATTTGGGAGCAGCTTTACTCCAGCAGCGGCATTTCCAGTGCTGAGTAGAAGTGAGATGATGAAAGTCACCCCAACCACTAACGCAGTTCTTTCCTGTCGTTCCGGTTCAATTCTCCTCCTTGGCTCTGCTGTTGACCCCTGCAGGAAGCCAAGCAGTTGGACAAGATGAAGTCTGCTATGCGGAAAGGACAGGTACTGCTCAAGAAGAAAGAAGAGAAGCTGAGCCAGCTGGAGTCCTCGCTGCTGGAGGAGGTAACCACCAGCATCACTGCTGCTCAGGCCTGCCCGGCTGCGCTCCAACCTGCCCAGAGCCTCTTTCCCTGTGCCGGAGTCTCTGCAGGGCTCTTGGTCCCTGTTGGTGAGGCTGTTTATGGTGGCCAGAGAGTGGTGGTTGCCAGTAGAGCTGGGTTTCTGAAACACCTTCTCTGAGAACAGAATAGGGACCCAGATAAGACGTGCCTTAAACCGCAGCAGCAGTACAGCACATCTTACTTGGGTCATTTTCCTTCTTTTGCCCAGCTTTCAGATGAAGACACACTGAAGAGTGCTGCATGTAAGAAGATGGTGACTTTTGATCTCAGCAACTCTGAGGACACAAACAGCACATCCAGTGTAAATGTAAATCAGCCTGAATGTAAGTGCTGGCTGTCATTTGCGAGGGAATTGCAGTTATGTTTATGGCTGTGTGAAGGGGTACAGTAGAACTGGGAGGGATGGGGCAGGGAGGCCAGATGTGCACACTTGTGCATATCCAGACTTGTCTGGCAGGCCCTGTTCTTGCAACATGGGAGGATCGTGTCCTTGCTATCATGGTTCTGCTCCACTCTGTGCCCAAGCAGCCTCCAAGGCACAAATCCTGGCTGCAAAGCCTCCGTGTCCCACTTAGCACAGATTGATTGGGCTCAGCTTGGAGCGCAAGGCACAGGGAAGGTCTCCTGTCTCCCTTGCCTTCCCAGTGACCCCTCTTTTCCCCTCTCTTCCACCAGTTGATTTGAGAGCCGATTTGCAGGCTGCCCCCGAGCCAGACAAGGTCAGGTTCCTGACACAGTCTGTGATGCGTATCTCTAGTGAACTCGACAGGGTCCTTGGTGTCTTGGGCTCTCTCAGCAACCAGCAGTCTCCACTCTTCACCTCGACGCCTCGTGACAGCACCCCTGTTTCTACGTGTGCCTCCTTGCCAGGACTTCATGCAGGTGGCTCCCTGCTGCCCCCCCCAAGGACGTCTTGGGTGGACCAGTTGTCCTGGAGCTCTGGGCTGAGCTCTAGTAACTCTTTTGCAGCTGGCTGGTCAGTGGACAGCATCCTGGCAGACAAATGGCACAAGTATTTCCCAGGTAACCAGGTCCCCGTCTTTACTCCATCTGCTTGCTTTTGATTTCACAACCCTGCAAGTTCTCACCGTGTTCCCTCCAGCACTGGTGAGGCCACATCCTCTGGTGCTGCTGATAGGAAGGGTGCTAATGAGATAAAGAATAAGAGCTTCATTCCAGGAAGTGCAGCATATGGCTGATCTGGTTTCTGGAGCAGTTCAGCCTTCAATATACACCCAAGAAAGCAGTCCTTGCTCACAAAGGGAGCAAAGGAGCCCTGCTTCACTGGAAGCCTCCTGTGATCTGCAGATAGGTTCACCATCTCTGTTTCCTTGACACCACTCTGTCCTTGGCAGGTGGCTCAGCTTGGGATGATGTGTACAGGAAAGCGAATGCACCCGGATATAAATGCTGTTGATTTGGGGGGGCCTGTATTTAATCTCTCTTTTCCAGGTGGGTTCCCGTCGCACACTGGAAGTTCCAGGCTTCTGGACAACAAGCTGGGATATGTACCTGCAGAGTAAGGGTCCTTGAGTTCTTGTTCCACTGTGATGCTTTTCTTTCTGTGGGATGGTTTATAGGTCACATCATAGAGCATGTGGATAACAAAATCATAAGGTACTTGTTAAGTAGACAAGTTAGATGTCATCAGTTACTCATTGCCATATGCTCAGTCTTGTAGCTTGTGGAGTAAAGCTGCCACTGTGGGTGCAGGATCATTTCTGCCTAGACCCCATTTTTCCCACTTGCACCGTCTCTTTCTGTCTCCTGTACATCAGGGAGCAAATCCGGCTGCTGCAACGCTCCCAGTTCCAGAGCTGTGAGTCAGACGGGACGAGCATTCAAGGAATGGTTGAGATGAGCAAGAAATGGCTGAAAAACATCACGAGGGAATCAAAACTGTATCCTTTGCCTGAGTTCCTAGTTGCACTCCAGCTTGCTGCGGCAGGTCAGAGCAGACAGCAGGAGGTGAGTGAATCAGGAGCTGCAAAGCACTGAAAGCATCAGGGACTTCTATGGGCATTCCCTGCTGAGCAGCCTGCAGTGAGGGACAGTGTCTTGAGGCCGGGGTGCCTGGAGACGCGTGGACGTGGCACGTGGGCCAGGCACGTGGTGGGGCAGGGCGGGCTGGGGCTCCCTGTCCAAGCTCTCCCTCGCTCCAGCTCGGTTTAGCACATGTTGTAGCATGTGGTTGGGCCAAATGAGTGAGAGCTCCCTGTTCTGTCGGTGGGGATGGTTCCAGGCTCGTGTGGTAACCGCGTTACATCGGAGCTCTCGGTATTTCCTCTGCAGTGTAACTGGTATTAGCAGCAAATCCCTCGGGCTGTCCTGAGCACGGTGCTCCTTTGAATTCCCTAATCCCCCTTTAATTCCATTTGACTTGGGTGCAGCAGGCTGAATGCAGCACGTGTGTGCAAGCCTGGCTCCTGCCCCTTGGTCCCTGTCCTGTCTGCTGGCTCTGCTCATGCCTGCTAATGCCTTGCCTAAGCCAGGCTTTTCCTTCACCCAGCTGCCAGGCCTCTCTTCCCAGGGGCACAGAAGCCCCCTGCCAGCAGCTCCAGCATACTTCAGCTAAGGCTGGATGAAAATGGGCAAATTAAACTCTACCATTACTAAAGGGTGGGCCTTGGCTCTGCAGAGATGGTGGCGGGGGCCGCACATTGGTTCCTGTGATTCCCAACCATCTCTGCTGTGTCTTTGTGCTGTGCCCTTGAAATAAAGTCTTTTTACAAGAGAGCGGAGGAAGGAGGAAGTGAACTTCCCAGGTGGATTCTTCTAATCCTGTAATGTGTCCAAATATACTTTATAGACTGTTTAATCCAGTGGTGGAACATCGGGGCTTCGATAAATCAACACTGCTCTCATTAGTATTCCAGCGATCGTGCGCCATGGCTGTGAATCACGGAGGATCTGGAGGAATTGGTCAAGGGGGAGGATGTGGATCCAGCTGAGGCTGTGCTAGAGGAAACGTGTCAGGAAAGCCTGGGGCCCAGCACATGCTTAATAGCAGGTGGGCCGAGTCATCTGCCTCTGGCGCGTGTGTGAGCAGGCAGTGCGAGCGATGAGGTGGCACTGGAGGCCAGGGACAGCATTGGAATGACAGATTCTGACTCTCAGGAAATGCTCCCCACTTTTGGAGTGGAAGCAGTAGGAACTAAGCTGGGAATGGCTTTCCATGGCTCCCTGCTTCCTCTTTGTGCCACGCCAGCCAGAGCTGTGCTGCAGGAGCTCCTCTGCGTTAGGGATGTGCAGCGTGGAGCAGGGATGGTGAGAGATGATGGGGAGGTATCTGCCCAGCCTAGCGTGGATGAGACAAATCCCCATCTGCATCCTCCTGTGCCCTGGCAGGGACCTGAGCTCAGCTGCCAGGCGGTGGCTGCAGGGATGCTCCTGTGGGAGGCAGGGAGCTGGGAGGGGGCAGATGGTGCTGCTGTAACGACAGGCAGGAGCCAGGCTCTGCTGGTGCAAGCAGGGAGTGTGCTCTGGGCTTGTCTTTGTCACTGTTTCCTCCAAGCTGACGTTAAATATTTTAGGCTTTAAGGAGCTGCTGCCCCACTTTGCCGTTTTGCCTGGTGAAGGAGGCAGCGTTTCAGGGAATCCCATCTGTGAGGAATCATCTTCAAAGCCGCTCTCCTTGGATGCTGAGGCTGCTGCTCCGCGCCCCTTCGTGCTGGTTGTGCTCCTCGTGGCGTGCAGCGGAGTAAGGCAGCGCCCGCCCTGCTTTGCTTCCCTGTGCGCTGGCGCGGGGGAGCGTTTGCATGCAAAGAGAACTCTATTTTTGATGAATGGAATTTTCAAGCTCTCGAGAATGTTTGAACATATATTTTTTCTGGATTTTCTTGGAAATTTGTAATTACTTTCTCCTAGGACAGCTGGATCTGTGCTCAGGTCCATGTTCTCCCCCTTTGTGGGTGCTAGGCAAGTACAGGGTGGTCCTTCCTGAGGAAATCCCAGCCAGCCTTTACTAGCTGTGACTGAAAGGGGGGATCCAAACACAGGTTTCCCATCTCCCGAGGGATTGCACCAGTCCCTGTCTCGGGGGGTTTGCCTTTGGATTCCTGGCTGTTGATGGGACCCACGGCAGTCTTCCCAGTTGGGTATTGCAGAGGGGAGCCTGTGGTTCCGGCAACCCAGGGAGGCTGTGCTGGCAGCCACACGTTGCACTGAGAGTAATGCCTCTTTTCTTAGCAGTAACTCGTTCTGAGCGTGTTCCTGTTAAATCCTGTGGTAGCGGCTGTACGTGGTTTTGTACTCCAATTAAACCGACACGAGCCTCTTCCGTACCGTGGGGATGTTTGAGGCTCTGTTTTTGTCGATGAGATGTTCTGCTGTAGCCCTAGCTATCAGCGTGTGCTTCCCTTGCACATCTTCCCCTCGCTTGGCTCTGGGCTCTTTCATGTCTTGTCAAGGTCACTCCTGGCAATTCCCAGGACCACTCCAGCTCACGGTGCCTTTATCACCGTTATCCTGTTAAGTACCTGGCCAGGGTAGGCAATGCCGGGGCCAAGCGAAAGCTAAAAAGCAAAGCTACAAAAGCAGTTGTTGGGCTCTCGGCAGCAGGACAGCTTTCCAGGGCCTCATCCCCTGCCCGTTTCATGGAGCTCTCACCCTGCCTCATTACAGTGGCTCTGGAGCTGTGTGTCGAGGCCAGAGCATGGTGCAGTAGGGAGCATTCCCTGGGAATTGAGCGCTGGCTGGGGACTGCAGATGTGTAGCATGGCCAAGGGAGATGGGGAGAGCGGAGGTTCAACCGCCCGTGTTTCTCCAGCTCTGACTCTTCTGCACAGTGCATTGCTCCTGGAAATCTGGGGTTCAGGTGGACAGGGATGTGGGGCTCTAAGTGAACCTAATGTGATTCGAGCTACTGGTGCAACCACACATGGTCAGAGGATGCTTGAGGCACGTGGATGCTGGGCATGGTTGTGCTCTGCCTGTGGTGGGAGGGTTGGAAAGGAAGGAGTGTGACTGCTGCTGTGCACCCTGGGGAGAGGAAAGCTGTTGGACTGATGAGGCTCAGGAATAACAGTGTGGAGCAGCTGGTCCTGCAGAAACAGCCGATAGTCACATCCTTCAGACCAAACACAAACCACCACAAAGCTTGCGTCACCTCGGCTCTTGCTGTGCATGACCTGCGCTTTGTGTCTGTGGTAAGAGCTGCTGGAGGAGGATGGCAACGCACACTGTCCAGGTAGGCACTTGTGGGGACAAATCCCTGTTCCCACTCCCGAGGCAGCCGCCGTGCAAAGAGCACAGGGATCCAAAGTCCCCTCTGCACTGCAGGTGCCTGCTGGGTGCAGGGGGCTTTGCTGTGGTGCTGCGCAGAAGCAGCCCCAGCCCATGGGTGCGCACACAAGTGTCTGCGCGTGTATGCAGGGATGAGGATTTGCCTTTCCTGGCCCTCTGGTGCTGTGTGTGTGAGAGCCACGGCGATTACAGGAGCAAAAGGACAGCGCCCGATTACTTAGCCAAGACGAGCACAAGCCCTAAGCTCATTAAGGGGCTTGGCCTCTGCTGCTGGAGAAGGATCAGGTCAGTCCCTGGCCGTTCGGAGACCGCTGTGCATTGCTCCAAGCCTTTGCCTCCCTTGGACACCCCAGCCATGCTGGGGACCCTGATGACAGCGCTGTTCTTTGTGGTGAGGGCGTTTGGGCAGGTGAGTGCGGGCAGCCTGGAGCATCCATTGCTTCCCTTTTCCTTCTGTGGGTTCCCTTGGGGGGGGCAGCAACGTCCCTGGCCCTGCTGGGTGGTGTGGGGTGCAGAGGGAAGGGTCTATGCCACTGTGAGCTGCAGCACAGCCCTGAGCTCTGCCTCTCCGTGCAGGGGGAGGAGGCAGAAGCCCTGCTTGCTATGATGGGAATGGCCTGCTCTGCCCCCCTAACCCATGGGTCTGCCCATGCGTTGTGTGCAGCCCCACTACCTCAGGATGAGCCTTTCTCATCAGTGTGGTGCCATAACACACACTGAGCATCACCATGGCTGCTCACTGGTGATGTCCATGGAGATGCAGTTCTTTCTATTGTTGTTCTGCTTCTGTCCTCTCACCTCTGCCCATGCGCTCTGTGCCCAGCTGGGGAGCAGCCTGTTCCATGAGGAGCCCCTGCCATACCTTGTGTACCAGCCCCTGCCCTGGCAAATCCAGTGTGTGACCCAGAGCCGCCGCTCCAGCCGGGACAGCGAGGTGAGGGCTGGTCGTGATGCTCCTGGCACCAAGGGATGTGGCCAGGGAGGCTACTTGGGGCAGGTATCTTCCTTTCCTTTTAAAGACAGAAAACACGGTAATGCCCGAGGTAGGGTAAGCTGGAAAACGCAGGAAAGGTGTTTGCAGACAAATTCAAGCCTATTTTTAGGGATGAAAGTATTCCCTGGCAGAGCTGCCGTCCCAGGGCTGCGGTTTCATGGTAGGGGGCACAAGCCCAGCAAGTCTGGTTCCAACGCAGGTCTGGTGAGGCCTGTGCCAATGTGCATCCTCAGGTGCTGCCAGCACATCGCAGATGAGGGTTTTGATACAAAGCTCTCCTACTTCTCTTTGGAGGACTTCTAATAAACAGAAAATAATCAGTGCTCTTTAACGGAAGAGCAGTGATTGTGTTTGGGTTTCCTAAAGCGGATGGATAGTGGTGAGCTTGGCGAGGGGAGCTCTGTCCCTGTTAGAGCTTTCCAGCTGGCCTGCAAGGGACTGTTCTTGCTGCCTCTGCCTGGGGTATAACTGACCACACTGTATTTGTGCTCTCTTCCTTTCTAGAGAGGCAGGAGCTCTCGGCACAACAGCATCTACTCCATTTCTGGAGAGAAGGGTGAGTACGGAGCAGGCAGGGAGCCGGCCCTGCATGGGAAAGGCATGGCTGTGACTGTGGGGTGCAGCAGAAGAGCAGGAATTGCCATTCCTGGGCCGTTTCTGGCCTCTTTCTTCCAAAAAATCTCTCAGACATTATTCAGGCGTATTTTGGAAGATGTTTATTAAAACCTGCCGTGTCAGCAAGTGGAGGCCCCAGTGGAGGTACTTCATCACATACGTACATGGGCGCATTTTATGCCTGCCTCTTCCCATTAAACCTGCCCATGGAATCGCACGCATCGCTGTCCCCCCGACCAGCCCCTCTTCCTCTGCTCCCTCTCTTGTGCCCCCTTTCTCCTCCTCGCTCCCGTCTCCGAGGCTCTGCCCTCTCTACCCAAGTCAGGCACTCAGCAAAGAGGATTTGGTGTTTCTATTCCCAGTGCAGCTCGGGCAGCAGCCGGATGGAGGAGGTGAAGTGCAGGGGGGTGCTGAGCTGTGATGTTCTTCCTTGGCGCACGGACCAGTGCCTCTGCTGTGGGGTCTCACTGCCCTGGGAGTGGTGACAGCCCCTGTGCTGACAGTGGCACTTATCCTGGTGCAGCAGACACATGTACAGCATCATCGCCCCGGTGGCCATGCAGGACCCAGATCCCATGTACCTTGTCGAACAGGGCAGGAGGAAGCTCGTGCCCAATGCACCCCCTTTTGTTTATGCTGGTTTACTTTGCAGTTTCTCTTAGGCTGTGAACAAAAGCGGGTGCAGGTGAGTTTATGGAGCAGCATCTGGCACGAGGGTTCCTGATGGCTGCTCGGGGGGTGCTTAGCAGTGACACGCTGGCTGAAAGGAGTGCTGCTGAGTGCCTTTGATTCAGCTCCTGTTGAATTTCACAATACTTCCCTAATGCCACATTAAGCGCGAGGTGGGGAGGGCTCCCATTTGTCAGCGTGAGAGCTTTATTGCTGTACAGTGCTGGGCTGTTTTCTAATCTTATTTGTGTGTGTGAAAGTAAGTGAGCATCATACGCGGTGATTAAATGTGGGGAAGCTGAGGTCTTCGGGGACTAAAGCTGCGTAAATAGAGGGCTTAGCGCTGCCAGGGAGGATGGGCTGTTTCCTCTGCCTCCTGTTCCCTGCTCCAGCTCCCTCTGCCCGGCAGATGTGCCCTGGGAGACAGTGGGATTGTGCTTTCATGGCGGGGACTCTGTACCCTCCTGCCTGTGGGTGCCCTGCCGGGAGCCAGGGGCATGCAGAGGCCTCTCTGACCCCATGATACCTTGTTTGTCACCCCAGGAAGCGTGACCCCTGATGCCAGCAGCCAGAGCAAGTTCTTCAGTGACCCTTCGGAGAAGGCGGCTGTCACCATCCAGACCCACTTCCGGAGGTACCAGCAGCAGAAGCACGAGAAGAAGTAGCTGCATTGGTCGCCCATGCCCTGCACTGTCCCTCCCTTCTGTCTGTTCTGTACCCCAGAGAGATGCGTGGCCGTGGTGCCTGAGCCTGCTCCCCGCTGCATAGCTTTGTGTATGTGTGTGCTCTGCGTTTGTGGTGGTCACTGCTCAGAGCGAGATCTCTTTCCTGACCAGTCCTTCCCCAGCGCTGCCTCGTTGGCACGGTGCAGGCTGAAGCTCAGCACCCAGGGAGTGATGTGGATTGACGAGCCTGTCCTTGGTGGCTGCAATGGGCCTCGCGCAGCTGATGGTGATGATGGCTGGCTCACTGCTGCCCACCTGGGCCTTGTTCTGTCCTGTGCCTCCATGTTCACTCCGCCTCTGGAGCCGCATGGGACGACTGCCTTTGTCCCTGCACCAGGAGCCAAGGGATGTGCTGTGGGAGCTGAGCTTGTGTGACCGTGAGCTGATGTTGCTTTTCTAGGGGAGAACTGCTTGGGGTGCTGGGGTTTGGAGGAGGGATGGGGTTTGAGACTCTTTCTCCTGTGGCTGCATGTGTTGAACCTGCTCTTTACCAAGTCAGGCTCCTTCCTGAAGCGTTCCAGTGTCGGGGTTGGTGCTGCTGTTGTCCAGTAAAGCTGAGCAGAGATCCGCTCCTGGTCTGCAGGGGCAGGGCCACAGGATTGGCTTGGTCTTAACACCCATTTAAAGTGCTGGCTTTTGGAGGGTGCTGAGAAAGGAGGAGCATGGAAGCTCTGAGCCAGCAGCGAAATGGGAGGCGTGCTGGGAGAGGCTGGGGAGGAAGCGGTGGGTGCTCTGTGGGAGTGAAGGGGGGGCCTGGAAGAGCTGCTGGCTGCGAATGGTGCTGCTCTGATGGCTTTAGGGTGGCCTCCACGGCTGCTTTGCTGGGGCTAATCTGTACCCTTAGAGCCCTTTCTGCCCCCTCCAGCCACAGAGGTCCTCAGTGCAAGGGCTCTGTCCCCAGCTGCCCCCACTTCCCTTCACACTGGAAGTGCTGGTGTTTGCCTGGCTCAGCCCGTGCTCGTTGTGGTTGGCACTGCGTGCTGCTCGCAGGGCTGGTGATGGCTCTGGCGCCGTGGTGGGGGGAGCTCTGCTGTGGGCAGCCGGGTGCCAGGAGGTGTGTGTTGTGTGGGGCGTGCTGCAGCGCTGGAGCTGGTAAACCAGACCCGAACCCAAAGCCAGCGCGTTACATGGCTGAGCTTGGTGGGGTTTGAATGGACTCTTCTCATTTACAGCTGTGCAGCAGTGTGGGGAGAGCCTGCTGCTAAGAAGGGCAGGGGGCTGCTTTGATGTGGAGATGGTGGGGTCTCATGCCTGGAAGCGGGAAACATGGACTCTGCTGAGCTATGCAAGGCCAGGCCTGGGGAAGGGGAGGGAAGGGGGAATTCTTGCTGTGGTGCTGAAGGAAATCTCTGCTAGCCAATTACAATAAAGATGTTCTAATCTGTGTTAATCTATTCTTCTGCTTATCTGACTAATCCCCTTGCTCTCGCAGCTGAGAACAGACTTGCCTTTTCTTGCCTCTTCTATTTAAATCTGGGGTTGGCACAGCAGAGCTGCTGCTGTGACACTGCTTAGAGGGGGGTGGCACTTGGTGCTTGTTAAAACCTGTACCACATCAAGGTTCTGAAGCTGAATGTGCGCTGGGCTGGCTTTGAAATCCTTGGAGAGGCTTGAGGGATGCTGCTTTGCACTGGTCATGGGGGAGGTGCAAGGGGCAGGACTGCTGTTCCCCCTGGATGACCGCTTTAAGGTAAGGCAAACAAGTTCTTCATGCTGCAAAGCCTGAGCCTTCGGTTGCGCACGTTCCACGCACGCGATCCACGTGTTCCTTATGTGCTAAATTGGAAACTCACCGTGGTTTTGTCTGCCAGAAGCTGCTGAATTGAATGAATAACAAAAGCCGTGTGTAGAAATAAAAGTGATTCAGAACCGATCTCGGGCTTTTTGAATAAAGAAAAGCCAAACCCAAGGTGTGTACTACAGCAGCCGCCTAACTCAGGTAATGTCACCGGTAACAGCAAACACTGTGTTTGCATGTTAATATTTGGGTTGTTCATTAAAAAATGTGCTGAGTTTGATTATCATTGGGTTAAAACAGCAGCTCTGTCATAGGGAAGAACTAGGAGAGGCATGAGGTGAATTGCCTCTATGGATGTTACAACTGGTGGTGTCAGTGTCAAGAGGAAGCATACCTGTTTGTTGGGGAAGATGAGATGGAGCCAGTGGGCAGCAAGCATGGCTGGAGAAGGGATGAAAACATGAGCTTAAAATTACAGGGAATAAGGAAACGAGTGCAGGTAACGCATCAGGGCTCAGATAGCACCAGAACCTCTCTGGAAGGCCCGGTTCTGCTTTGGGCAGCTAAACGGGCTCGATCCCTCCTGGGCCACAGCAGCAGTGACTGGTGCCTGCACCTTGGAGCCCCCAGGCTCTCCAGTTTGTGCACTAGGGGATTGTCTGCCTCGGCTGTGGCTTCTGCTCACTGGCAGAGCGCTGAGGAGTGCTGGGGAAGCTCATGGGAGTGTTGTGTTGTACTCCTCCTTCTCACTGCACCGGAGGGCATGTAGGCATGTATATATAGGTCGTAAGTGTATGTGTGTGTATAGGTATCTGTATAAGATACCGCTGTCTTAGTGTGTTAGTTGTGACATTCATTGTAAATGCATTATAGTAGCTTCAGTAACTGAGTATTGTTGGAAATCATGTGATTCACTTTGCAAGTGCAAACTGCTGTTACATGATGTTTGTAATCCTTTAGATGAATGCCATTGACCAGGTCTGAGGCTAAGTCTAGATCCAGCTGCACTGAGCCTCCTCTGAGAGGAGGTTTAGAGAGCAAGGGGTCTAGGCTGAACCTTGTGACTCAATGAGAGGGTTTCCTTATTCCCTGTGTTTCTTCCATTAGACTCAACTTTTCCTTTTCATCCTTCAATCTTTCCACCTCAATTTCCCCCTAAAATTCCATTAGACATAAACCATTGCCCAAGTCTGGGACTAGGACTAGATCCAGCCGCACCTAGGCTCTATCAGGAGCTTGGAGAGCAAGGGGGTCCAGTCTGAACCTCGTGACTCAATGGGAGGGTCTCCCTCATTCCTGTGTCCCTTCTGTTTCTACACACCAGTCTCTTCAGCCCAAGCCTGTATAAATCACCGCCAATTCTGTCACAGCCTCTTGCTGTGTATTAGAGGGACCCTTGCCATGGTGTTGTGTTGAATCACACTGCTATAGATGTCTATGGAAATGAGTTTTGCTGAGGTCTGAGGATGAGTTACATCATGTTAATGTCTTGTGCCGTGAGTGACCTTGATGGGAAGCAGACACCCCAGCTCGCTGCACTGCACTGGATTCAACAGCTGTGTGCTGTGCATCACTGCTCTGCTGCAGCTCAGTTACAACTGAGGACAGCGTGCTGTGCTTCACCTTCGTGCCTGTGCAGCACCAGGAACCATGACACTGGAGCTGCGCTGCTGTACCGGGGCCGTGGTGGAGCTGGGTTGGGGTTTGCTGTCCTGTGCTGGAGTTAGGCTGCAATTTGGGCTGCACTTACCGGTGACGAGGTGGCACTGGGGTAGTCACTGAGGCATCCCGCTCGGTGCTGCCACGTGCAGGACTCTGCTCCCATCCCGTCCTTTCCTTCCTCTGCAGGCTGGCTCAGCACAGGCAGTGGATTTACCTGCATGCATCTGCGCTGCCCTCGCTCCATCCCAACCCTTGCACCACCTGAATCCCCGCTCACTTTAACAAGCACCCATGTATAAACATAACCTTTATTGCACACAGCGCTGGGCTTTTTTTCATAGAAAAAGGTATTAACACATAAGCATTTGCAAATTGAAGCAACTCCTGCTGTTTTCAGAACAGTAAAATAGCATGCAATGTCTTGGAGACGTTCCTCTTCAAAACCACCGACGAGATCAGGGGGGAAAAAAAAGTCGCTGAGTCTTTCCTTGTGCCCTTTCAAAATGATGTGAAATATATAGATGTTTACATATATATTATATTTTTAAATCTGTAACAGCAAATTCTTTGTGCCCTGGTTTCTTTTTCTGTTCGGAGAAGAAGAAAATAGCTTCATTTATACAAAAGAGTCCTTTTATGTACAAGTTTGTTAATTAAATATAAATGGCGCAGGGAAACGAGCAGCATCCGTGGCGGGCGGTCTCTGCGTGGTGCCTACACCAGTGTGTAGGACTTGGAGTAGGCTCCAGCCCCCTGTTTTTGAGACCTTCCTACCCCCGATGTGCTCATTTCTAGGAGCGAGTCCCTGGAGCCCCCCACTTTGGAGTGCGAGGGGCCCCGCTCGGCGGCGGGGGGCTCGGTGGCGGCGGGCGCCGGCGCAGCGCTGGTGGTGGGCGCAGCGGCGCTGGTGGTGCTGGGCATGGGCAGAGTCCTCTGAGGTAAGGTGGTTGCGGCGGGGGCCGGCGGGGGCAGCCCCAGGGGCTTGGCGCCGGGCTCCAGCGTGAGGTGCCGAGCGGGAGCGGGGTACGCCCGCGCCAGCCCGCGGATGGAGGCTTCCCGCGGCGGCACCACCGGGCACGGCTCGCTGCCCGGCTTGCGGAAGAAGGCCTCCGACTTGGCGTAGAGCGGGAGGTTGCAGTAGTCACCTGCGAGGGGAAGGGGAGAGCCGTGAGGCGATGCAGGAGCCATCGAGCCCCCGCCCGCTCGGAGACGGGGATGGCATCCGCTGTGCAAGGGATGCGGGAGGACAACATGGTCTATGTGATGTGTCATGATCTGTATTTCTGGCTAATCTGTTATTTGTCCCATAATGCAAACCATCCTACTACATTAAAAACCGGTTCTTTTGTATACAACATGTTATTTGTTACCCTGTAGTAACGTATTTGGTGTAAACGTTTGTACTACACGGTAACCTGTGTTAGAGTGCACAGTGCTCATCACTGTCATGGGGTATGTCATGTCCAGCACTACATTGTGCTTCTGGAAGTTACATTTATGTTGCATCAAAACATATATTGTGCAGTGTTGTGTTATACAGCACTAAGTACAGCGCAGACCTGCCACTGACATCGTCATTGATCCCCAAATGTAAACGTGGATGGGGATGTGTACCTATGTAAAATCCTGCAGGATTAGATTGTCTCAAGTGTCCTACAGCACAAATCAAAGAGCAGGGCTGCTTGTTGTGCTACGTGGTGCTGAGGCCATGGCTTACCGGTGAACTTGGCAGTGCTGGGTTTATCCCAGAGGTGTTCTGCAACCTAAATAGGTCTGTGATTCTACGTGCTGTGTAACTAACCTGTTTGTAATGCTGTAACAACACATGACAGCCTGTCTGATGCTTTCCTGATGCTTGCTGTAGGCTAGTGTGTTGGGATATTGTCTACTGGGTACTGTATTGTCCGAGGTGAGGTGAGGATCACATTATATTCCAAATTGCAGATTGTACTTGCTGTATAAATTATCATCACAAATAGAAACCATTTTTATTTCATCTCCAGGGTGATGGAAGAAAAGAAGGGGGGGAGAAGAACTATAGGGGGGCTTAAAGGAAGTAAGTTCCAGCAAGGAGGGAATGTGTCTTCTAAGCAATAGCAAGCAACAAGGGGGGAAGTGGGAAATAAGGTGAGGAATACAAGTGAAAAACAAATATGAAAACCAGGGAGGAATAGGAGGGAACTGGAATGGAGTATTTATTAGAGAATAAAAACTGAAACGGGAGTGAATGCACAGGGAATGGGTGGAATATTAGGTAACACTGAACACTGGGGAAGAGAACTGGTATGGGAATGGTGTATAAGGACTGGGAATGAACACCAAGACATGGGGGAGAAGACTTATCAGAGAATGGGAATAAATACCAGGAAAACTGAAAGAGATAAATGAATGAAATTAGATGAGAGCAAAGGAGAGGAGCAATTGGAGGAAAGCAAAGAAACCCGAGGAGGAGAACTGAGGAACAACAGAGAACTGAAGGGACCTGGGGAGAAAGAAGTGAATTGAGGAGACTGCAAAAGAAAAGAGGAGGTTGAAGAGAGTTAAACAGAAGACACTGAGGAGGACTGAAGAGAACCTAAGAGAAGAGAGGGGAATCGAAGAGAGTCTAAGAGAAAACTGAAGGAAACCTCAGAGAACTGAGGAAAGCTGAAGAGAACTGAGGAGATCCTCAGAGAAGAGAGGAATAGTGAAGAGAACTGAGGAGAACTGAGGAGAACTGAAGAACACTGAAGAGATTTTAAGAGAAGAGAGGAAAAGAGAACTGAAGTGAATTGAGGAAAATTGAAGAGAATTGAGGAAAACTACAGAATTGAAGAGAGGAGAGGAGAATCTAAGAGAATTGAGCAGAACTGAAGAGAACTGAGGAGAATTGAAGAGAACTGAAGAGAATTTAACAGGAGAATTGTAGAGAATTTAAGAGCATTGTAGAGAAGAGAAGCAAATTGAAGAGAATTTGAGGAAGCAATTGCAGAGAAGAGAGGAGAATTGAAGTGGAAGAGAATTCAGGAGGAAGATGAGGAACAAAGGGAAGAGGAGTAAAGAGCGAAGAAACATCAGGTGGAGAAGAATGCAAAAAGTAGAAGTTGAGGAGAAAAAATTGGAACAATTTGTTAGATTTTGAGTGGGTTCGGGGGGGATTTTTCTATAATGTGTTGGGATCTGGAAGGATTTCTGTAGAACTTGCAGCAATTCCAACAGAAAACCTTACAAACCCTATCTATAGAATCATAGACTAGTTCGGGTTGGAAAGGACCCTGAGCTCCTCCAGTTCCAGCCCCCTGCCATGGGCAGGGACACCTCCCACTAAACCATGGCACCCAAGGCCCTGTCCAACCCGGCCTTGAACACCACCAGGGATGGAGCATTCACAACGTCCTTGGGCAACCCATTGCAGTGCCTCCCCCCTCACCGTAAAGAACTCCTTCCTTCTTTCTGACCTGCACTTCCTCCCTCCTGGGCTCCACAGGAACTCTCTTCCAGCGTGTTTAAGTGGTGTGTTTGTCTCTGCATTACGCAGCACGTAACCAGGATGTGTACTCATCTGCACTACTTACTCTTGCTGGCGCGGTGCGGGATGGGGACAGCCACGCTCTTGCCCCGCTCGCTGTCCTGGGGCTTGGGTGGGGAAGCGGTGAAGCGGCAGATGCCAGGCTCGGAGGGGGTGCTCATGGAAGTCATGCTGTCGGCGTTGTCAGTCGTGCCCGTGGTCATCTGGTCCGAGGAGCTGTCCGAGATGAAGCACTCGGTGATCTCGAACTTGGCATGCTGCAGCTGCTCCTCCAGCTTGGCGTGCTCGTAGGCGCGTGCCAGCTCCTCGTAGGTAGAGGAGGCACTCTCCGTTGACACCATGCTGTTCCGCCCCTTGTCTGCGGAGGAGAGGATGCATCACATACCTGGGAAGTTCTCCTCAGCCCGGGAATGCTGTTCTCCACATTGCTGTAATTGCGAGAAGGACATCCGTCCCCAGAGCAGGGCACGACTGCGCTGCTTGGGAGCCACCATAGAGCTTCTGGAGGCAACCAGGAGACCCGTGCATACAAATGCTCTCCTCCCATCAGCTTACTTGGAGCTCAAAAGCTCAGAGCAGAGCCAGGGGGGCAGGGGACACCATTTCCAGCTGCTCACAGAGAGCACAAGGGCCCAGTACCTGCATGTGCACAATTTGTCACAGTGCTCAGAGTCCTCACCAGAAACACCAGTACGTGTGTCAGTGCTGCCGCATTCAGCCAGTAACGTGCAGCTTTCGCACTGGAAGCCATGGTTCCCTGATCCCACTGACTAACAGTAAACTCTGCTTCTGCTGTCACCCCAAACTCGTGGGTTGGGCAGCACCAGTGAGCCCATGCACCCCAATGATGCTGCTAGGGATTGCCGAGGGAGCTCCTGGTGCTGCCGTACCCGTGTCCTGAGAGAGGCTGGCGCTGTAGCTGTCGCTCTCGGTGACCGTGATGCCGTGCTGGGAGCCCACTGTCCTCCAGTCCGAGGTGAGGGTCCGTGCTGGCGTGGACGCCTGGCACTTGGTGAGGGTCCACTGGCTGGAGTACCGGTTGCGGGTGCTGTGCGCAGACTTGACGCTCTTCCTTGACACAGGGTCTAAGGCACAGAGGTCCCGGTGTCACAGGGAGCTGTGGCTCACCCACAGGCTGCTCCCAGCAGCCCAACTGCAGTCACTTACTGGTGCCGGGGCGGATGTCAGACATGTCGATGAGGGGCCCCGTGTTCTGGATCAGAGCAGGATGATGCAGCGAGACGCCCGTGCAAAAGCTCTGGGGATTCACCGCCTGGCTGAACTCCGTGTCAGTCACTGGGATCGTGGCTTTGTCATCCCCTGTGGGAGGAACCGGAGCTCAGATCCCTTGGATTCCCCAGGACACAGAGGGATGGGGGATTTGCCTCCAGCCACATGATGGAGCCAAGGAGATGGCAGCAACACAAGGGGAAAAGGACCCACAGGCTGCATCCTGCCTGCCCCAGGGTAGGAAGGGGACGGCCTGGGGACACCGCACGCTTCTCAGGGCCATGGGATGGCAGCCAGCATCCCCTCTGCAGGCAGGGGCTCCACGGCACAGGGAACGCGGGGTGCTCACCGAGCTGTTTGATGCCCTCTTTGTCCTCGATGAGGAGCTGCACCCGCGGGATGTCGATGTGCAGGCGGGGGCCCTGCGGGGGGCCCTTCACCGGCGTGTCGAAGCTGCGGTTATTCTTGCTGTGAGGTAAGAGGGGACGCACAGCCGGCCGTTACTGGGGAGAGCAGGGCTGGGGCTGGCACCAGCAGCCCACCTGGGGCTCAGCTCTGGGCAGCTGTGCTATAGAGGCACCAGCACAACCTTCCAGGTCGGAGCCCGAGGAGGGCTGAAGGTGAGCCAGGGCTGAACCTGGGCTTGAAAAGCATTAAGGGTGGCCCCCACCACCCAGCATGGCCACCCACCTGCAGCTCAGACCTACCTGATCAGCATTTCAGCCAAACTCTTGGCATCTGTGCAGGAGACACAAACAAGAGCAAAAGGGGTTGGGTTTGGTTGGTTTCTAAGGTGTTTTAGGCTGTTTAAGGATATTTTATAGGGCTTTTTGAGGCTGTTTTAGGGGGTAATGAGGATGCTTTTAGGGGCCTAAAAGAGTGCTGGGGAGGGACTCTTCATTAGGGAATTAGTGACAGGATGAGGAGGAATAGGTTCAAACTTAAACAAACAGGGGAAGTTTACGTTGGATATAAGGAAGAAGTTCTTCACTGTGAGGGCAGTGAGGCACTGCAATGGGTTGCCCAAGGATGCTGTGAATGCTCCATCCCTGGCAGTGCTCAAGGCCAGGTTGGACAGAGTCTTGGGTGGCATGGTTTAGTGTGAGGTGTCCCTGCTCTTGGCAAGGGAGTTGGAAGTGGATGATCTTCAGGTCCTTTCCAACCCAAACCATTCTATGACTCTATGTACCAAGCCAGTCCAGGAGAGCACAGCTCTGCACCCTGGTCCCATGCTCCATATGCGCCACACCTCACCTCGAAGCCTCTTCAGCCGCTTCTCCTTCCTCTTCTTGCGGATGATGAAGAGCAGCGCTACCCCCAGCGTGGCCAGGATCACGGGGCAGGCGATGGTGAAGAGCTTCTTCACGTCGTCCCCCTCCCCTTGCGCAGACTTGATGGGTGGGATGGTGCCTGTGGCAGGGCGCAGGGTCAGTGCCACGGGAGCCCCTCCTCGCCATGGTGCCCACCCCGTCCCCACTCACTGCCATCATAGTCCAGCGTGGCGAACTGTGCGCTCTCGTTGCCGCAGCCGGCGCTGTTGCAGGCCTTCATGCGGAGCTCGTACCACGTCGCCTCGCGCAGCTCCGTCAGGAACACCTCGCTGGAGCTGTTGGTGCGCAGGCTCTGCCAGACCCAGTTGCCCTTGGGCCGGTATTCCAACACGATGGCGGTGATGGGGCAGCCCCCGCTGCTCCAGCCCTGCAGGTTCAGCCTGGCGTGCGTGGAGTTGATGTGGGTGAAGAGGTGCTGGTCCTTGCTGAAGGAGGGCTCTGCGGGAGAGGAGCCGTCAGGAGGGACGTGGGAGGGAGGGCACTGCGGGGGCCCCGTGGGGCAGGCTCACCTCTGCCGTGGGTCTTGGCCTCGATGATCTCGCTGATGCGGCCAGCCCCGACGCTGTTCTTGGCAGCCAGCTTCACCTTGTACCAAGTGCCGCACTTGAGGCTCTCCAGCTTGAAGGAGCGCTCCGAGGAGCTGATGAACACATCCTTCCACTCCTCGCTGTTGTCCACAGAGTACTGGAGCACGAAGCCTGCAGGAGCAAGGACGGGGTGGTCACTCCCAGCCACACAAGGTTGATTTAATGGTTGGACTTGATGATCTTAAAGGTCTTTTCCGTCCTAGTTGAGTCTATGATTCCAGGCAGGGAAAAAGAAGGGGTTACCACAGGGGTACCCTGTGCCTGCCTTGGGGACATCCCACGGCCAAGTCCAATGCACCCTTGCAGTGCCAGGGTGCCTGTTACACACCAATTCCTGCCCAACTGTGTGCACATGAACGGTGATGGAAGCACAGCCCTGCGCTCCTACACTACTGACATGGGTCACAGCTCAAAACCATGAACAGGGCGAGCGGCTGCCCTGCAGGACCCTGCCTGCATCCCAGATAGAGGTCAATTCATCCCCCTGCTCTGCTCACCACACAGGCTGAGGCAGAGGCCACTGCAAGAGGCACAAGGGCACCTCCCAAGCACTCTGCCTGAGCCCCCATGACCCAGCACAGCCCCTTTGCTCTGATATAAACAGGAGTGTGAAACGTGATTGAGCCGTGCGAGGCTATAAAGGGAAAGGCAGAATTAACTGGCTCCCTTGGGAAGCTGCTAGGAAGTTGCCTCTGTCACTGCGCACCGCCTCCTCTCCCGTGATTAAGAGTATTAGGAAGCACAGTGTCCCAGATGAACGAGCCTGTTACACTGCTGACAACGAGACGCCTGCAGACGGCTCGCAGGGTTTCCCGGGGAGATGCTCACGCCCTGGGCTTTGGGCAAGGGATACGCACTGAGACCAGCGGTGCTCCCCACAGCAGCGCACCTCTGCTGCCCGCCTGCTCTGACCGTTTTGGCTCCACAAACCCCCAGACTTTGGTGGGGCACTGACAGATGGGGCGGTGCTTGCAGGTTACTGTGCCAAACCTCAAACAAAAGTAGCAGGGAGGAGCGGGCTTCATCCTTTGTGGTGCATCTCAAGCTGCACAGTGCCGAGCTCGCAGGACTGCTGTGTGCTATCACCACCCAGGCACCGCTGCGGTAATGCCGAAGGGCCCATGTGAAGGCAGACGTGTGCCTTCCATCAGCTCTGCCATCATCCGGCTCTGGCAGAGTGCTGCTAAGGGGAGTGATGCTCTTCGCAGCTACCCAGCACCAAGGCTTCCCCATGGCTGGACCTTCCCAGGGTGGCAAGGGTCTCCCCGTCAGCACGCTTTTCCACCCATGTCCAAACCAGCGCTGCCCACCCCCAGCGCTGGCACCCTGGTGCCTGCCACCCGTTATTTATTTACCTTGGACATGCAGCATGGTTTTAATGTTTCTAATCCAATTATAACCAAATTTATCAACAGAGTCCGCTGGAGTGAAAGGCTGCTGGCTGGGGAGATTTGCTTGTAATTACTTTCATGCTTTTAATTAATTGTAAGCGAGGTCTCCTTCCTCTCTCCCTGCTCCCCCCTCCGCTGCAGCTGCTTCAACATATAATTCATGAGATGAATCAGAGCAGAAAGGAGGCTCTGGAAAGCAGGGATGCTCCTGCAGCCCCCCAGCCCGACCACGCCTGCAGGGGGGACAAATCCTGCCCTGATGGGATCAGACTTGCACAGTGCTGGTGACACAAAGCAGCCACTGGGGCTGGCGCTGGCCACCAGCACCTGAGCAATTAATGACAGACTCTCTGTTACCTGCTTCAGTCCCTTGCCCTAAAGACCTTGCACCCCCCTCATTGGAACCAGCAGCCTCCTGCAAGCTAAGAAGTATCAGCCTTACTCTGAGTGTTTCCAAGAGGGGGAAACTGAGGCACAGACACAAAAGTGCGTGCACAGCCTGAAAACATGCACCATGAGCCTTGTCCTCTAGTGCCAGGACCAGAGGCATCCTCTGCACCGGGATGGGTGCTATGGTGCTGGTGCCAGCCCCATCACTCACAGCAGCCATACCTCGGATAGAGCTGCCCCCATTGTCCCCAGGAATCCAGGCCAGTGTGATGGATGATGCTGAGGTCTTGGACACGGTCAGGCGGGGCTGGTCCGGGGGCACTAGGGAGTAGGGAAAAGCCCATGAGCACTTCACATGCTGGAAGTGCCCTGCATTGTGCCCCCTAAAGGAGGAAACACCAACAGGACCTCCTGCTCAGCCTGGGACCATGAGAGCCAACCCTGCAGTGCCTTCCCGCACCAAGAGCAGTGGACGAGCCAGAGCACAGGCTCACGGCACCATCGGGGAGATGGAGCGTGTCCACTTGCTCCCAGACCCACCCATGGGACCACAGGCTCCCCCTTGAGCAGCACCCCTCACCTTGGACCAGCAGGTTGATGATGATGGTGTCGAAGCCCCACGTGTTGGTGGCAGTGCAGGTGTAGTACCCCGAGTCCTCTGCTTTCACCGAGCGCAGCACCAGCGTGCCGTTGGTCTGGATGAGGCGATGGCCATCCACTGTCACAGGGATGGCAGAGTCCTCGCTGCCAGGAGACGGGAGGGCACATCAGCCATGCTCAGCACAGCAAGGGTGACAGGTCCTGGGCTGTGACAGCACCCTCAGTACCTGTCCTTTGTCCACTTGATGGCAGGGACCGGCTCCCCAACAGAGTTGCATGGCAGCCTCACATCCTTCATCCATGGGGTGGTGACGGTGCCTCCGAAGGAGATGATCTTGGCAGGGGCTTGGGGGCAAGGAGGAGGTCAGCATGGTGGGCAGGCCCCATGCACGGACGCCCCCGTGTTAACCAGAACTGAGACTGCCCAGGCACGAGTCATCCCAAGCTGTCCCCTGCTGCAGCGAATGCAGCCCCATGGGCAGGGCCCGGGGGAGCCAGGGTGGTGCCCCCCATGAGCTGGTGCCCCCCAGGTACCTTTCCCAGCAGGCTCAATGGTGACCTTCTCGCTGATGTTGCCACGGCCGGCGGAGGTGACGGCAGCCACCCAGAGCATGTACTGCTGCCCGCGGTTCAGGTGGGCGATGCGGTAGAAGAGCTGGTCAGGGCTGGTCTCGTACTCACTGGGGGCCTGGGGAGAGGGATACAGGAGAAGGTACAGCCTCCGTGGGGCCCCCACCCCAGGCACCCCAGGAGCACTGTCAGGAGCCAACACAGGCCAGCGCAGTGCTTGAGGTATCAGCAAGGAAAAGCTGCCTGGGGGCAGCTGCCTGCAGCAGGGCAGCCCCAGGACCCCCCAACCGGGGCATCCCTCCCATCCCATCAAGGTGCTGCGGGTCTGCTCCCAGGCAGCAGCTCGGTTCTGCCTGCTGTTCGTCAGTGTAAACTGGCTGGTGTTGTGATGTCTCCAGGGAGCCCGTGCCAGAGCCCAAGGAGCAGATGGCTCGGTTTGGATGGCATGGATTGTTCCTGGGTAAGGATGTTCCCCTGGCCACCCACCGAGCTGCAGCGGCCGAGGCAAACCTTGGCCAGGATGCCAAAACCCCTCTGTGGTCACAGTGCGCAGCCGAAAGCCGGCACGGGCTCATCTCCTGCATGGCCCACAGTGGCTGTCCCCAACGCCATGGTGGTCCTAATGGGTACAGAGGCTGTGTGCAAGCACCATGACCAATCTCATCCCAGCAGGGTCAAACCCATTCTGCCCCAAGCCCAGCCCTGCTCCCCCACACTGGCACCAAGCAGGGGATGGGTTGCTCCCCTTTGCATGGGATGAATGAGATATTCCTGTGTGCACGCGGGTATTTGTGCATTCACCATCCTCAAATGCGTGCCCTTGAGGGGCCCACGATGCCAAAGCACCCCACAAGCAGACACCCATGTGAATACTGTATATGATACATCATTTTTTTTACCCAAATGACAGTTTTGACAAGATGCCAGGAAAACAATATCGGATCCCAGCGGTTTTACCAGTTGCTTTGATGAAAAGATTATGTTGCCCTGGAAACCAGAGGCTCACATAGTGAAATGAGTTTGAGAAAGAGCTTGTGATAAGCAGTAGTCTGCAGACCTCCCATCAACCTCTCCCTCTCGATGGAGTGATGGGGCCAGGCTTCACTTCTGTGTCATTCTTGATCAGCTGCTGGCATATTTCCCCTTCTGAGGAGGGTAGATGCCAGAGAAAGGAACAGACAGTCAATGGGACCATGCCCTGATGCAGTGTCCACTGGTCCAGCTCTGCACTTCATGGGCCCAAGGGACCTTTGCTGCTGCTCCTGCCTGGCATCAGCCCTCCCTCCCATTCCTGCTTGGCCATCTCTGGCACATCCCGGTGATTCCCCATCCCCATCCCGTACCGGCTGCCCGGAGCCGGGGCTGGAGCAGAAGATGGTGTACTTCCGAATGATGCCGTTGGGCTTGGCTGGCGGCAGCCAGGACACCACCACGCTGCTGGCAGAGGACGGGACAGCCTTGATGCCAGCCGGGGGACCTGGAACTGGAGAAGGGAGGAATGAGGCAGAGCCGGTGCTCGGAGGTCTCTGCAGCCCAGGCTCTGGTTTATAAACTGCAATTGGCTTTCAATGGCACCTCCTTAATCTGCCCGAGTGGCTCAGCCTTACCCCGCTCGCTGCGTCCCCACAGCATCCGGCGCTTTCCAGGACACCACAGCAGCCCATGGGCCCAGGAAACGCTCTGCTACCGAGCTAATGGCATTAAAGTAGGGCAGGCAGGGGTGTAAATATTTAACTATCCGCACTTAGGGGAAAGGAAACAAAAGAGAAAGGGAAATGCCCTGCCCACGCTGTACACAGGGGTTTCCTCTGGGATCCCTCAGCATTCCAGCCCTTCCTTTGTGGGGATAGTGCTGTAGGCACAAGCAAGCGCTCCCATCCCCTGGCATCGGCATGCTGCAGCCCCAAGTGATGGCAGCAAGACCCAAGCGGGCCCGGGGCAGCACCACTTACTGTCCTCCTTGGTCTGGATGTAGAGCACGCTGCTGCGGACGCCGTCGCCAGCCTGGGTGTATGCCAGCACCTGCACGCTGTAGTTGGTGAACTTCTCCATGCCCCGCAGCTCCACGCGCTCCCGCGTGGTCGTGATGTTCTGCATCTCCCCCCACTCTGCAGGGACACGGGTCCCATCAGCCCCATGCTACCACCCGCCCAGGTCCCCCGCACCGCCCAGCGCTCACCTCCATCCATGTAGAGGGACCAGAAGATGACCCGGTATCCCTTGAGCACCCCATTGAGGGTGCTGCGCGGGGGCTCCGACCAGGAGATCACAGCCACATCCGATGTGATGGAGATGGCCCGCACGTTCTCGGGGGGCTGGCTGGGTACTGAGGAGGGGACGAATGGGGAGGACATGGTTTAATGTAAAGCATCCTTGCCTATAGCAAGGGGGTTGGAACTGCGTGATCTTAAGGGCCTTTCCAACCCAAACCATCTTATGATTCTATGGCAATCAGTAGGACGGGAGGGAGGCATGTGCCTGGCAGATGCTGCGCTGAAGGAGCAGTGCCCCATGGGTCAGCCACCCCAACTGCACCCCATCATGCTGCTGCTCCCTCCCTTCTCCAGCTGCTCGAGTCCCTGCCCAGAACACTGTGCACTATGTGTTGGTTTGCCTCCAACACACAGTTTCACTCCTCCTGAACCACAGAGGTGGGTGCAAGCCCTGCGCTCATAGGGACAGGGAAGCTGCCGGGACACACTGTACTTCCCAGTGAGGAGAGAGTGGGATTGCTGGCTGGATGCCAGGTAATTAGATCCCATTGCCCCCTAAGAGGTAACTCTAATTTTTATGAGCATTTAAATGATAATACATCACTGTAACGATCTGCTTTGAAAATGGTTATTGTTTCATATTACTTAGGTGCAAAAATATAAGCACCATGTAATTAGGGACAGAGTATAATAAACTAATACAGATAGTCCTTTTGAACAAAATGAAGGTAATATAATTACAGAAAAGACACTATTGCTAAAACAGGGGCCCTTGAATACCCCAGGAGGAGTGCTAATGCAGCCAGGAAATGATCATGGTTTGACAGGCTAACGAGAGCCTTAATTAAGTATGAAGAGCTGCTGAGCAAATGCACCACAAAACTTTTTCCTCGTTGTTTTTAAGAGGACCGAGGCTGCCAATGATCCCTCCCCGACAGAAACCTCCCTGGCACTATGGCAACATCCAAATCCATCTTGAAATCCTCCTAATGGCACCAGAAACCCAGCGCTGGCATCCCCAGGGAGCATGCACACACATGCAGTCAGCCCAGAGCTGAATGCTGCTGGTGGCCAACGACCCGCTTAGGACAGGGCAGAGTCTCCAAGGTGGGATATGGCACCAGGAGCAGGGAAACCGCCTGGACCAGGCATCGATGGAGCCTTACCGTCCTCCAGTGTGGTGGCATTGATCTCGCTGGAGGACGGCCCCGTCCCCGCGCGGTTGAACGCCTGCACCACCACCCCGTACTGCGCGAACTTCTTCAGGTTGTCCAGCGTGTAGACCTCGCTGTCACCCGTGGCCTTCATCTCCACGATGCTGTACTGCCCGTTGCTGCCCGGGCTGTTCTCCCGGTAGCCGATCTGGTAGCCACGGATCACACCGTTCTGCAGCTCCTTCTTCGGCGCCTAAAGGGTGCAAGGGGCAGTGGTGTCATGCAGGGCTCCCCTGCCCCGGCCTCCTCTCCCCAGCAGCTTGTCCCAGTGCTTTCAGGTTTTCTCTCCCCACACAGCTCTTGGTCGCACACGCTGAGTGGCAGAGCAGTGATAACAAAGGTCCAGCTTCCTTGGAAGAGAGGAAAGTGCTGTGCGCCGCCAGCACCATTCCCTGACTGCAGCAGCTCAGTGGGAAGAGGAAAACCCCTCAAGTCTAACAGCCTTAAAACCGCGCAAGGCCAGGTTGAGCTCAATCTTAATATTTCTCCACAGCATTAAGAAATCGATAGGGTTGATTGGAAATTTATGTCACAAAGCCAGGGAGATCCATCTTGCTGAAACACTCTAAAACCGAAGTGACTTATCTTTCAAGTGAACTTTATCTTTCCATTAATCTGGGTTTCAGTGCTTGAGGGGAGGGGGGAGAAGCTGGAACCCTAAAGTTATTGACTCACCGGTGCGTTACAAAGTCCTAACTTTATAATCAATTTCATTTTTCATTAGGCAGCTTTGGAAAAATAAATCCAATTCTAAGTTTTATTGATCTCTGCTCAAACACTTCTCAACCCAATGTCTGGCTTTTATATATATATCCTCGCTCCCCCATGGACATCCTATGAGACAATGAGCTTGTTATATATGGTGATTAATAGAGGCCCCGTGCAGCGAGCTGAGCTCGCACCCAGCCTCCATTGTACCACTGACACAAGGCCAGGTCCCAGGACAAGGCACCACTGCACAGGCTCAGGATGGCATCTGCTGCAGTCCAAGCGCCCATGCCCAGGGATACCCCATGCACCACCCCAGCCCTGCTCACCTTCCAGGTGACTTGGATGCTCTGGGATGTCATTGGCTGCAAGGTGACATCCATCGGAGGCCCATCAGGAGCTGTGGAGAGACAGACCCAAGAGAGCATGCTGAGAAGCATCAGGGAAAGGAACTTCTCATCAGAAGATCCCTGCTTCAGGAGAGCTGTGCCACAGCCGGATTCACTCATACAACCCCTGCCCACCAGTCGCTGTGCCCATGCTGGGAGGGGTACCTGCTTCCTCCGTGCTGATGGTGAGCTCCTTGCTCGGTTCGCTGCGCCCGATCTTGTTGAAGGAGTACATGCGGATGCTGTACACGGAGGCCGGGTGCAGGTCCACGATGTTCGCCTGGTTAATGGTCGGGGAGATGTTGCGTGTAGACTGCTTGAAATCCCAGGAATCTGGCAAAGTGAGATGGAAGGATCAGCGCCCGAATCCCACCCCAGGGCCCACAGCACTGAGAGCCATGCTCAGGTAGGTGAAGTCCCCAGGCACCTCTGCCTTTCATCTCCAGCCTCCATGGAGAGGTGCTGCGTCCCCCTCCTCGCTGTTGTGCAGGCTGGGGCTGGCTTTTGCAAATATTGTCTCTTTTAATATTCCCTTTCAAATGCTCCCATCCAACAGAAATTAACATATTTCATTAATGCTCCTCTCTCCTTTCTCCATCAAAGGCACCGGCAGGCAGACTATTCCCCCCGAGGTGCCAGGACACAGCGGCCGCAGCGCAGCCCCACGGGGAGGGAGGAAAGAGGAGGGTGCCCATCACCTACCCGACTTGTTCTTGTACTCGATATCGAACCCGGTGATGATGCTGTTGCCATCAAACCGCTGCGTCCATCGCAGGTTCATACTGCGGGCCTTCACCTCACGGATCTCCAGCTCTGGTGGGTCAGGGGGCTCTTGGGGACACAGGGGCAGGTGAGGGGTGACAAGGAGAAAAGCCCCAGGATCAGGGGATGCCAGCAGCGAGGCTTTGCACTCAGGGGCTCACACATAGAAGAGTGAGTACCTTGGACGGTGAGCTGGATCAAGCCTCTGTCCTCGCCATAGGAGTTGATGGCATGACAGGAGAAGAAGACCGAGTCCCCACGGTCAGCTGGTTTCAGCTGTGAAGGTTTCAGGGAGAGAAGAGGAGCCAGCTCAGGCTGAGCTCCCTGATCACCATGCCCCTGCCTTCCCCCAGCGCCACAGGGTGCTCCCAGCCCTGCAGGACCTGTGCCCATGGATGCAGGTCACCCTCCAAACCTCCCGTCCCCCGGTGCAGACCCATGCAAGGCACCAGGCAGCCCAGGTGCGTGCAAGACCCAAGCCCTCACCTTGAGGGTGGAGATGACCTCGTCGCCGTTGTCCTTGGTGGTGATGGCGTAGCGCATGTTGCGGTCGGGGTCGATGACGGTGTCGCCCTTCTCCCAGCGGATGATGATGGGCCGCTCGCCCCGTGCCGTGCAGTTGAGCTCCTTGGTCTGCCCCTTGATGGCAATAGTGGTGTTGGGGTGGGAGGTGATCATGGCTGGGACTGCGGGGAGGCAGGGGGTCACCGGGGAGCCAGGGGGACAGTGTGCTTGCCCAGTCCCAGCACAGACCCACTGGGGTGGATGCGGGTCTCACCAGGAGGCCACGCAGCCCGGAGCAGAATCGTCTCGCTGCATTATAGAGCTCAGGATCATAAAATAATGAAGCAGATAAATTTTATAATGCATAGCATTACACAGGGGTAGACAATAAAACGTGAAAGACAAATAACCAAGCGCACACTATAATGAAGAGAAAGCCTCCAGTCTGAGACATGCGGGTATGAATTATTGACTAAGGTTTTACACTCCCGAGGATGAGAGGAAGAATGTTTTCCATCACGGATTTGCATAATTCACTCATATAAACCTGGGCAGAATATAGAGTGCCATTTCACATCAGCTCGGCTGCCTTTGCATTGCAGATACCACGGATACTTTTTTACCCGTAGCCACCCCAATACACAAGCGAAGATGATGGGGAGCCCCACACCATGCTCACCACCCCATAGGCAGCAGAACCACAGTGGGTACATCCCAGCACTGCCCAAGCAGCATGGTCAGGAATGGCCCTTGGGACAGCACAAGTCCCTTGGTGCCCACATCCCTGGCATGAAGCTGCCTCCTCCTGTCCCCGAGTGCTGCCGCAGCACTTCTTGCTGTGAGAAGCGGCTGTAACTTCCCCGCAGGCTCACTGCTCCAAAGCCAAGCCCTGGCGCTGCCCCTGTGCCATGTAGTGGGACACCCATGGTGGGGGCCATGGGCTGGGGGGTAGGACAGCCTGGGTAAGCAGAGAAAAATGTAATGCATAAACAAACAGCGCTGCTGAGTCCCGCAGTAATATATGGTAATGACGATCCGCAAAGGCAACACACACTGTTATAATGGGACACAAGAGGCTCTAATGAGCTACGACTTCTCGGCTTTCTGTGGCAATGTAATTCAATTAACAGCTAAGGAAACCTTTCCTCCCAAGCTGCCAGAGTTTGAGGGGTGCAGGGCAGGCACCCACATGGCTGGGACAGAGTGATGCCCAGTGTGGTGCCCTATGGCAGTGCCCCATAGCAATCCTGCCCCAAGGGCCTGAGAGCAAGGAGCAGGGATGCTGAGGCAGTGCTCAGACATACAGTGCAGGACATGGCAAAAGAAGGGCTACAGGAAATACAGCAAGGCTTCTCCTGGCTCTGCCCCATCCTATCCTAAGCTTCACACCCTCTTCCCTCAGCCCCAGGGCTCTGCCTGCAGCCCGATGCCAGGGAGAGGGGTAGGCATGAGCACTGCTCCCCTGCATTCAGCCTTCCTCCAGGCCAGGTTGAAGCCGGTGTGGGGCAGACGGTGTGCATGGCCACAGAGGCCAAAGGGGCAGGGCAGGGCTGCAGCAGCCACGGAGGCACCAGCCCCTTCCTGGTGAGCAGTGGCCCCGGGAGAGGAGCTCTGTTTCAGGCTCTGCTTCACTGAAATGAGTTTATTGATGTTTGATTAAAAGCAGCTCCTTGGATGTAAACATACCAACCTCCCTCAATTGCCGGCATCCCAGGAGAGCAGCACGCGGTCCAGAGCAGGGGAAGCGGCAGAACAAGCCATCAGAAAACCCCAACCAGCCACGCAGACAGCACAGACCAGGGTGCAGGGTACCGGTACTGGACACATGCCCTGGAGCAGCAATGCTGCTCACAGAGGGACAGCATCACCTGGTACTGACCACAGGACCCTCTGAGGGCTGCACCTCTGGGTGCAGCGACATCAGTAACGCTGGCTCCGTGCAGACAGGCTTCCCTCAAACAGAGCCTCTAATGCTTTCTGTCCTCCCCATGCCCAGCCCTCTCCACTGCCCTGCCAAGCATCACTGCCTTGTTAACAAGGCCCTGACAAGAGGCTGCTCCTGCTTGCTGGGCAGAGATAAGCCTGGCTACAAAGAGAGTCAGCAGCTCGCTCTGACATCCCGCACGGGGCTGGGGCTGCTTTGCAGCCCGGTGGTTTCAACTGAATGAGAACAAGTGACAAGGGTGACAAGGGCTATGCCTTCCTCGCCCCCCTCTTCCTTGTTTGGAGCTGGCTCTGTGATGTTAATTTGATTGCGCCCATTTCAGCTTCCTTTCCACACTGATTAGCTGAGTTCCACCTGAAGCATGAGATTAATTCAAATTGCATGGAAGCAATCAGTTATGTTCTTGCTGTACTGCAGCGCACCTCTAAACACGGCTGTGCCCATGACACACGGGCAGTTGCCCTTCTTCCAGCACCTCGGCCAGACCCGCTCACCCAGCACCATGGCACCAGGGAGGATGGATCAGAGGATCCCTCTCTCCAAACATTTCCATCACTCTGGAGTGCTGCACAATGGGGATGTGACCCTGTCTGTCCCACATGCTCTGCTCTCAACAACCGCGGAGGCAAGCAGCCATGTGCTAAATGGCATTTATCATGCACCAGTGGCCTCCTCACCTGCGCCCTGTGTTTCCCCAGGTTCAGGTTCCCATCCTCCAGCATTCACGACCTTACAGACTCTAATGATCCCAGACATGAGCCTGAGTGTGGGCATCCAGGGAACCCCCGTGGCCTGGACCACATCACGTGCTTTGGGCCAAGGCACTGACAGTTACACTCCTGGAGTGGTACAAAGCTGGGCAGCTTTCCTGCCCATCACCTGACAAAAGCAGCACCAGCTCCTCCTGCCGCTGGTGCTGCTGCCAGTGCAAAGCAAGGACTCCACTCACTTGTCTGAAGCACGACCTGGGTGGCTCTGCTTGCCCCACACAGCCCATCGCTGTGGTATCAGGGCAGGGGATGTGCAGATGCAGGCTGGCTGCTCCCCACTCCCCTGCTGACCACCAGCACCCGTTGTTTGGGCTCTGATTAACTTCCATTTAACTCTGGCCGCAGTGGCGTGGCTTTCCAGGAAAGCCAGTGCTGATATGGCTCTAATTGGCCTGACATTTCACTAAACAAACAAAAATCCCAAACTGAAACAAACCAAAGAGCCCCATACAACGCTTAATTGGCTGTGGCGCTTTGTCTACCTATTCATCCAACCCTGTTCAAAGGCGGCGAGGGCTCCGGGAGATAGAAAAGCACATGCATAATAAGGTTACGTGCTATTCAAGTCAGCAAGCAACCTGTCCTGGGATGCAATTACAGCGGATAGCAGGGACAAGGCAACAGTTCAGGCTCAAGACTTCGGCGCTCTCACTCGGGATTAATCGCCTCGACTTTGTACCTGCGCCTCATTGAAGTGCGCTGTTTGAAGTCGCTTGTTTTGATTCATCAGTCGGAGGGATAAATTACGCAGCTGATGGGGAGGGGAGCAGACACCGGGGGAAGCAGGAGGGGACAGGCACCGAGAGAAGCACCACAGAACACGGCACTTGGCTCCGCTCTGGAGACATGCAGGAGCTGCCCAAGAGCAAGTGTGAGGCTGGTCCCCCCCTCCATCCCCTCCTTTTTGAGGTCTGAATGATCACAGCACCAACAATCAAAGTAAACAGAGAGGAGCTGGAGATTATGCATTCCTCTGGTAGCAGCAGGAGAGGAATCCAATAATAAGCGCAGCTTAAACATGGTGTCTAGCAACACTTGCCAGCCCATCCCTGTCAGAGTAGCTCAGCTGTTTCCTTTCCTTCTGGATGATGTAGATTGATTGCTCGGTTTTATTAAAGACAAAGTGTGTTTAATACTGAAAGGGAGGCAGGTCCCTGGAGGAGCAGAATCAATGCCCTCCCCTGGCCTCGCATTGATCGTGGGGATGCGAGGTCTGAGGCCAGAGGCAGGCTGGTGCAGCAGGAACCTTTGGCATGGCTCTGCTCACAGCCACCCGCCCCACAGCCACAGCCACAGCCACCTTCACCGGCATGCTCTGCTCCCCCAGCACAGCCCTGGCTACTTACTCTTCACGGTCAGAAACATGGACTTGCTGATGTCCGTGCCCACGCCGTTGCTGGCCTGGCAGAGGTAGTAGCCGATGTCCTCCTCCAGCACGTGGCGGATGAGCAGGGAGCTGTTGGGCAGGATCTGGATGCGGCCCGTGAGGGGTATGGGGTGGTACTGCTGGGGGTTGCCGCTTCCTAGGAGGGGACACAGGGCACTAGTGAGGCACCATGCTGAATGGTGCTGTCCCCACCCTCGCTACCGTGTCTCACCCCTACCTTTTGCATGTTTCCACATGACTTTCGGAGGGGGATAACCATCAACGGAGCAATTCAGCACCCCAGCTTTTCCATAAATGCCATCTTGGTTGTTGGGTTGGACCACAAAACGAGGAGGCACTAATTGGAGAGAAAAGATGGTCACTGTATCAAAAACCCCATCAGTGCCGTGCAATTCCTCCCTGTTGTGGGCACGTGGGTGCCCTGGCTCAGCCCTGCTCCTCGCCCTCCCCACCTGCTGCTGTGCCTCTTCTGCAACCAGAGAACAGCGTCATCTCCTTCTACCCTTATTACTTATCTCTGCTCCCTACCCTGCTGCCCATCCCTCTCTGTCCACCCCCCATGGCAGCAGCGTCAGGACCAGGCGGGATGCGCCCCATGGCACTAACCCCGCACGATGAGCTGCCGCTCCCGGCTGACCGTGGCAGCGTCATTGCTGGCGATGCAGGTGTAGTTGCCATTGTGCTTGAGGGACACGCTGGAGATCTGCAGGGAGCTCATGAACTCCTTGCTCTCGATGGTGACGCCGGAGCCGGAGAGGATGACGTGCCCGTCTTTCCTCCAGGTGATGTGGATGGGCATGTCCCCGGAGGAGACGACGCAGGGGATGTAGAGGAGCTGCCCGATGGAGGCTGGAGGGAACTCGAAGGGCTGGATCAGTGGTGGGACTGTTGAAGGGAGAGGCAGAGCACGCTGCACAGCCCATCCAGCGATGGGCTGCAGTGGGGCTTGAGGGAGACGCTGCCCAGAAATTAAGGCAGAGAACAGCAGAAGAGTTCTCCCACCGTGCTAAGAGCGGGATGGAGAACCACCGACCTGCAGAGCAGGGCAGGCCCTGCTCCGGGGAAGCCCCGGCCACCCCCCTGCACGCACCAGCTGAAATTCCGCCTCAGCATTTATCTGCTTGCGGAAAAAGCAATTATTAGATGGATGCTCTTCTTAAAGGCACCGGATTCAGAACCAGCCATTATCTCTCTGATAACTTAATTAGGCAACCGCAGCATCTCTGGCAATGTGGGAGGGGGAAGAAAGCAGAGAGAGGGAGACAATTAGCTCAGCACCTGGAAGATGAGATCCTCTTTCCGCAGTCTCCATAATTAAATTAGCAGGCTGTCAATTGTCCCTTCAGCAGACAGGAGCTGCCCTCTTGTACAAGCAGAGGAGCAGCTCCCTGCCCAGCCCGGGGCTCCCATCCCCACCCCACGCCCAGCCCAGGTAGCCCCTGCGCCTTCACCAGCTACAGCGACGTGGCTCAAGCTGCTGGAGACATGGAGCCAGAGCCGCCTGCTTTCCATAATTAATGAATAATTAATTGGGAATGCACTGCAGTCTATTGCAGAGTGGGGATGGGCTTGCTGATCCACGCCTCTCCAAACACGCCCCACTGGCCGCTTTCCAGCCACCAGGAAAAGGACAGGTTTCCCCAACAGAAGAGCTCTCCCTCCTCAAGCTCCCCACAACTGAAGCTTGCAACTCTCCTCCCCAGTTCACTTCCCACTGCAGCTCTGTCTCCAGTGCTCCCAGGCTCTCTTGTGTGCCTGCAGCAGGAGTTGGCTGCATGGCCGAACCCCAGGACAATGCACAAGGGTCTCCCAGCACAGCGAGGCACAGCGGCTCAGGAGGGGAACCCCAGCAAACAGCATCACCCCACTGGTGCCCCAGCACTGCTGGCTGCAGAGCATGGCTGCTGTCAGCACTGTGGTCCCCAAATGGCCACTCACCCAAGCAGGGCAGCATCTAAACCAGGGCAGGAGTGTCCCTCAGTGCAAGGCTGGAGGCTGCTGTATAACCCCAGTCCCTGGGGAGCAGCACTGGAGGGGAGCTGTAGAGCTTTTACTACCACATGCTTGGAAAGACCTGCGTAACTCACTCATGGCAGTTAATGTGGTCGCAGGCACTCGTGGCAATAAAAGCTTTACAGTGCTCCACACCACCCTGTGCTCCTCGTGCTGTGCAGATACATCTATTCACTCTGCTCTGACCCTCTTCTAGGGCTTTGCAATCCTTTTCCACAGGCCGTTTACCTGCTGGCTGGAACAAACAAGGGATGAAGCAAGCAGGGCCATGGAATATCTCGGGCAGCCATGGAATGAAGAGCTATAGACCCTCTCCCCACAGCAGCCCTGCCTGCCCCATTCTCCCCAGAAGACCAGACACAGCTCCGGCCTCTTTTCAAGCCCTGAGACTCCCACATAGGAAGGGACGTTGTACTAAGTGGGCAAAGCAGGGCTGGCTGTCCCTTGCACTGCAGACCCAAGGGGAGAGAAGTCCTCCCCACACTGCGTTAGGTTATCCGCAGTCTACTCTTCCCTTTGCAAAGCCTTGGAGAAGAGCATTAGCTAATCAAGGGGTAGCATCTATAATCAGCTTGACGCACTCTCTTGCTAACCTGATTCCTAATAAGAAAATGGTGGATGGGAGGGGAAGGAGGGGGATCAGAGCAAAATCCAGCCCGTAAATACCCTGCTGGGTGAGACTGAGAAAGACAATTGGCCAGCTCCGGCCCCAGCGCGGCTCTGTTTGTCTAAATGATTTACTGCAAACACCGCGCTGGTGACGGGCAGGGACGACCCGACAACTCTGAGCACGGGAGATACGGAGCTCAGCACAATCTCAGCGAGTCACTGGCAGGGAACGCATCCGGCTCAATTCATTAGGACTGATAGCTCCCTCAATGGGGCTGAATAATTGATGGCCTGGAGAAGCTTTTAAGATGTTCTGTGCGCTCGGAAGACCGAGAGTATTATATTTTAAAAAGCTAACACGCACAGAAAAACATGGGTGAAGGTGATCCAAGCAAAGGTTAGATATTTTAATACGCTGTGTTTACACCGTAAACCCTTGCTCCATTGCTTGTAGTGGGAAATGGATATGGCACGGCTCGGGGAAGCCGCCGGCACACGCAGCACCAGGTACCTGCTCTGCAGGAGCTGAGCCAGCTCCTGAGGGATGCTGCAGTGGAGCTGAGCTCCCATTGGCACAGTGATTGCAGGGCACAGCCGCTGCATAGCCACGGAATCCCCTGTGCAACATTCTCTGCCCCCATCCTATAGCAGAGATGTCCCCAGCACAGCTTGGTTGGCCTCTCCATCTGACCCAGGGAAAGCTTCTCCAGTTGCTTACCTTTCACCGTGACATGGACACTCTGGCTGATGGAAAGCTGGGGCTGGATCAGCACGCTGCACAGATACTCCCCTTCATCCATGCCTTTCTGGACGTCCATCAGCTTCAGAGTCCCATTTTCAAAGACCACTTGGCGGTGGTTATCAGGCAGCAGCAGAGAGTCCTTGTACCACTTGATGGAGTAATACGGGTACCCGATCACCCTGCAGTTGATGAAAGTGTCCCTACCCGCTACCGCTGTTATGTTCTTCATTGCTCGGATGCTCGGGGGACCTACATATTGGGGAGGAAGGAAGAGGCAGGCTAGGTTAATTCCGAAGGGCGGCTTGGTTGCATGTTGATCTGCTGCTATTTCAGATGAGCCTCACAGGTGAAGGAGGTAACCAGAATAGTTGGAACCCAGCCTGGTTTTGGGTGAGGAGCAGGCATGGGCTCCTCTCCGAGCTTGTGTGGGGAAAGCCGCTCATCGGCTAGATGTGACAGCTATCACACATGCCTACAGCAGTGCAGCTATGAATGGTGGCTGTGGTCCTCTATCAGCTCCTTTAAGCAGTGCCTTCAGCCACAGGGACGGCAGAGGGCTGGGGAGCACTCCGCCATCTACAGCCACACTCTGCCTCGCTTAGAAGGAAGCTGCCTGCTTGTGCCAAACATCCTTGACAAGAGCTGCTCCGGGAACCTGACTTCCACTGGGAAATGGATTTCAACTCCCCTAAAACACACCCCCCTCAGCCTCCCACTGGCAAACTGAGTGTCGCTGAAAAGCCAGACAGTCACCACGTTCTGGCTGGTTCCCATGCTGGCAGGATGCTGCAGGTGAGTAATTTCAACAAGAGGTTTCATGCATCAATAATTACATTGTTCTCCCAGCCACTGCATAAAATAGCAGACTAATCTAAAGCTTAACCCTATCGTGACTCCTCGTCCTAAGGGCAGAGCAGGATAACGGCTTAACAGACACTCAGGGTAAGCCAACGGGTGGTGATTCTCATGCTGGGATGTCTTAAGAAAAGGAGAAGGAAAAAAGAAATTAGCATCTGGCTCCGTATCTGTCTCTGGGGCCTGTCTGAGGGACTCGCTCCATCCCAGGGCAAAAAAGGCCTGAATCTTGTCTAGTGACAGCCTGTCAAGAGCCGAGAGAGGAAACAGGGAGACAAGGCAACGTCCTCATTGCAGAGGCTGCTTTGGCTTCTCACTGCTGAGGGACGAACTCGCTCCACATTTAGCAGTAAATGGCAGCAAAATCCAGACTCTCCTGGGACCCCAGCCAGGAAGCCACTTGGTCCGTTCCAAACCTGAGACCCAGCAAGCACAGCCCTTCACCCCTCTTTCTCAGTCTCACTCCCATCCATAACGTTGGAAGCTTTAATTGGTGTTAATGAATGGGCAGGGGCTTATACCACACCCCGTGCCTAAAAGCGTTCCCTGTAACACACCGAGCAACATGCTCCAGCCGTAGTAACACAGTGATTAATGCGGCCATGGCTTTTAGCAGACAAAGAAAACACAGACATGACAAATCAAAGCTCATTTTCCACGATTTCACGTGCTGCCTCATCATCGTCTGTCACGTAGACCCCTGTGCCGGCAGGCACATTCCCTGACAGGGAGCCAGGCATGGGAGAGCATGGGATGCTTCTGGGCTCACCATGGCCTTCTCTATGAACAGGGTTCCTCGGGGAGGTGCTTAACAACCCCTTGGCAGGAGCCCCATGGGGACAGAGTGGACCCCAATGGGGAGAAGGCTGCCTTTTTCCCCCTGCAAAGCCAAGCTCTGGTTTTCCAACGTCACAAAGTGCTGTGCACTTTAATTCCTGGCTTTATATGTCAGGGAAGCTCAACGCTGTGGGCAGGCGTGTGAGCAAGTGGGGATCAGGGCAGCCAGGGAGATCCCTGCGGCTGGGAAGAGGACGGAGAGGTGAGGAGGAGCCATCGGCTAAGGGACAGAACACAACCAAAAGCCCAGTACAAGTCCTATTCTGATATTTAAAAGTAGACAGGCACCTCTTACGTTTATTCGCGCTTGGTATTCGGCGCTGCCCACCGAGTTCCGCGCGGTGCACCGGTACACGCCGCCGTCCTTGATCTGCGGGCTCGTCACGTTCATGTGGCTGACCGTGGTGCCGTCAGACATGGTGTACTGGTTGGTGCGGTGCCCGCTGTCCCGTGGGATGGGCTCGTCGTCCAGTGCCCAGGTCACGGTCGGCGGCGGGGCCCCCTTGGCGGCGCACATCAGGGAGAATTGCTCCCCCGGGTTGACCACCTTCTCGCTGAAGGAGGAGACGATGCGGGGGGTCCCATCTGGGGGGCACCCAGCGGGACGGGGGTCAGGGAGCGGCAGCACCGGCAGCAGAGTCACCCGGCTTTGAGCTCCCGCCTGGAGAGGAGCCCTGCATCCCTACCAAGCATCCCTGCGGTGGGGAGATGGTGAGGGGCACATCCCTGGTCCAGACACCCAGTGATGTGCACCGGAGAGGGGACGCCTGCCTGGCCCAGGGATGGGGATGGGCAAGACAACTCTTATTCTGGTCCTTTCCCATCCCAGCTGTGATACTTCCCTAAGTCGCTTGCAGATAGCATGCACAGCCCAAGAAGCGTGCTGAGACCACTCTGCCCCAGGATCCCCCACCCTTGCAGGTCTCACTGCTCTCCAGCCATGCACAAAGCATGCTGCTGCACCTCAGGAATGCGGCAGCTTGGAGAGGGACCAAGGAAAGCCCTCCCACCCTCCCTGAGGAAGACAGCTCACCCTCCAGCATGATGATGGAGAAGTCCTGTGCTGTCTGGGACTTGCGGGTGGCAAAGCACTGGTAGGCTCCGGAGTGGCTCTTCTGTGCGGCCGTGATGAGGAGGGTCTCGTTGCTGATGCCCCTGATGGAGATGTAGTCATCCACCACGACGAGGTCCGTGTTGCGGTACCAGTGGATAATGTACTCAGGGGAGCCGCTGAGGGCACAAGAGAGGATGACAGTGCTGCCGATGCCTGTTTTGAGCTTCTTTGGTGTGAGGGTCACACGCAGAGGGTCTGTGTGAGAAAGAGTGAGAGCAGGCGAGGTGTTGGTGATGCTATCTCACCATTCCTGTTCCTCTCTGCCTTTCCTGCCCTGAAAGCACCAGCCTGACTACACGTAAAATGTCACTGCGCACAGGCAGGCAGCCCCCCCCACTGTCTCTGCTGCTGACAGCCCAGCTTTTAGTGTCAGCCCCAGGCCCCTGGCAGAGTAGGCACTGGTGGGGAGGTGGCAGGATGGCTGGAAGAGGGCATGGTTGGTGTGATGGGACAGCATCGAGCCGGGGATGTGCTGGGGTGGCTCTCAGCATGCTGCGCTCGCCACAGCGCTGCTCCAGGTAAGGCAGGCACTGTGCATACCAGTTCCAGCAGCTCTGGTACCGCCAGGACCCCAGTGACAGGAGGAACCCCCAGGAACCAAGCACATGATGAATACTTGGCCTGCCCAGATGGTGTTTACTGTTTGGCTGCAGCATCTTTTATGTAAATCAACAAAACAAAGCGCAGAGGCACCTAATGTAAAACCAACATCACCATCCAGCAATTTACATCCCCCAGCACTGCTCTGAATATTCCCGAGGCCCCTCATCCTGCCCTGACTGAAGCAGTAAATCAGGGGATGTCTGCAGCCCCGCTGCTGCAGCGTGATAAACCCCCTGCAAGTGCTCTCAGCACCACATTGCGCACACTCTGAATGACTTCCAGCGTGCAATGCTGAAATACAAGGCTCCCAATTTCTGTGCCTGTGTAAAACCTTTAAGGCTTTATAAAGGTTTACGTTCAAGAAGGGCGAGGACAGGAACCTCTCCACAGGCTCTCACCTATGACCGTGAGGGTCCCTGTGACCTCTGCGGACCCGAAGGTGTTGGTCACCTCACAGATGTAGGTCCCGCTGTCCTCCACGCGCAGCTCACTGATGCTCAGCCCCGTGATGCGCTTGGTCCAGCGGCTGTCAGTGGGCAGCGGGCGCCCGTCCTTGATCCACCGCACGGCCGGGTTGGGGTATCCCGAGGCGATGCAGGGCAGCTCCACCGGGTGGCCCGCCCTCACCTCCCGGGACTGGAAGCTGTCTAGCATGGTGGGGATGGACTCTGCCGGGTCTGGGTTTGGAGAGGAAACAGGCTCAAATGGCGAAGAGGAGGCCCACAGGGACAGCAGGCGCTGGTATGGTGACACCATCACCATCACGCCTCATCTGAGAGACAGCAGCTCTCCCCGTCCCCATCAGCCAGTGGCTCTGCTGGGCAGGCACGCAGGATGTCAGCCACATCCTCACTGGGCACAGGGTGGCCTGGGCAACCCAGGACATCCGGTACAGCCCTTGGGAGCCAGGGCTGGTGGGTGGGAAAACGCATCTCCCTGACTGATGGGATGAATAAACTCAGCAGCGGAGGAACTACTCAAGGTGACACCTAATTGGTGCAAAATACACAAATCCTGTGGCACTTTTCAAAATGTAGAAGCAAAGGGGCCCATCAGGCAACTGGGAAAGGAGAAAATTAATCACCAAGTCTCAGGCGTGAAATTAAATTCCAGGGGAAAGAAACCTCTTTCATTGCTCCCCAACAGAAGTGAAAAGCTGTGATGTGCCAGTAATGACAGCGACCAGGAGGGGAATGGGACAGATCGGACATGCATGGAGAGGGGATGGTACATTCAGCGGTTGCATGGGCTCCTTAGAGCAGGATACATGGGATGGACATGGGATCCTCGTCTCTCTAAGAGGAATAGGGAAGGTCAGGGAAGCCCCAGCCCAGCCTGGAGCCCTTCCCTACCCTCTATGGGGTTAATTCGAGGAGCTAATGTGGAAGCCACAGCCTGTGCACCCGAGGACAGCAAAAGCATATGGCAGGAAGCGGGCGCGCTGCAGCTGAGCGGCTGCGAGTCAGAAGAACTCCCTCCCGAGCGGAGTAATTTGGGCAGCGAGCGGAGCCGGGAGCGCCCCGGGACACCCGGCACTGGGGACTGCACTGCCCGCGCTGCAGTATCACTTGCATGTTCGTCACATCGTGTCAGGCTGCTCACATCGCGGGCTGTCACATCGCATCGCATCGCACTCTGTCGCCTCTCGCTCCGGGTACCGCGCAGCGCTGCTGCGGCCGGCACTGGGGGATGTGCGCTCAGGGGTACATGTGAAACAGCACAAACCCCTTGTATAGCCCCGATGGGACCTCCTACCCCACATTGGGATGTCCTCTTCCTGCAGGGATGGGAGGTAGCGATGCCATCGCTCCCTCCTGCACCCAAGGAGGTCAGGCTCACAGTGGGCAGGCAGGGAGCTGGCACACAGGCAAGGACGGACACCTTGAGCTGCACCAGGCCTGCAGGCAGGGCCACCCTCCCCTCGCCACCATCACCCTCAGCCACGTGCTCACCTGAGACCGAGAGCCTGGCTCCGTTGCTCTGCCGCGTCTCCCCGCTGTACTTGTGCTTGGTGATACACCTGTAGGTGGACAAGGCATCTTCCTTCTGCACGTCTGATATGTACAAACCTCCATAAGAAGTAATAAAAAACCTATTTTCTGGAGACACAAAGGGAGGAGGAGAAGGGTGAGTGAGCCGGCTCTGACCCAGCACTTGCCATTGCAGCCTCATGTGTGCAGCAGCAGCCCCTGTTCATGGGCACAGCATTCTGCCCTCCAGCACTCATCCTGCAGCAAATGCACCCACCCCAAGCACGCACCTCCTAGGGCTTGGATTCAGCAATGGGCTCTGGCCATGGCGCTGCAGCAACACTGCAGCTGCTGAGGATGAGGAGAGCGCGCAGCACGATGCTCCGGCAGCACGATGCTCCGCCACCATGCTGCATAGCAACGCCACAATTAAAAGTGAGCCTGTCCCACTGAGTTAATAATTAGCTTAACTTACTTAGAAGCGTGTGAAAACAAATAAGGGCTTCAGCTGGTGTTTGAGCCCTGGGAGGAGGATGCAGGAGAGCAGGCAGGGCAGCACAGCCCCGGAGCAGCCCTCTCCAGGCAGAGAGTTTTGGAGCCTGGTGCATGCCAAAGCACATGGGGAAAGACCCCTTGGCTTTGCTCATGAAGCGAGCCTGACCCCTATAACCCATCAGGAATAAGAGCAGTAATTAACATGAATGGAAAGAGCTGCACTGTGCCACAACTGAGCGGCTACACAGACAGCAGGGTAGGCAGAGGGGGTGGAGAGAAGGTCCCCTGCCCCACTGCCAGTGCCAACAGTGACAGCAAGACTTCAAACCCAGCTTCTCTGGAGTTTCTTCCAGCACCAGCCATCACTGGGCCTAAGCTGGGACCGGGAGGTCCATCAACTGTTGCCAGCCAAACCACCCCGTACCCAACGCAGCAAATGCAGAGAGGCAGAAGTAGAGCCGAGTGCTGAGAGATAAAACCTTTAAAGCTAGCCTTTAAACCAGCAGTGGCTGCAAACAGCTCCTGCACCATGCCTGCTAAACCAGGATCTCGTTGATGAGGCCAGTCAATGTGTTTTGCTTCTGGAAGGATATTCACGATTTAGGTGGAGGAAAGTGCCTTGGTCAAACCTGTAAGTGCAGCAGAAGCACAAGCACAACACAAGACTGGAGACACACATTCCCAGAGCAGCCTAGCTGCAGGGAGAGGACCACAGCAGTCTTTCCCTGCGAGCACTTGAGGTGGCAGGCTGGCAGAAAACAGGGCTCTTCACCCAGGGAGCACATCCCCAGCACGAGCCAAGGCAGCAGCAGCCCTGAGCTCTACTGGCACTACCCCGCTCCAGCTGCAGCTTAGCTTGACTTGTGTGCTTGACACTAATTGCTTGATACAAGAGCATTAGGGACTTGAAACAGCAAAGAAATGGCAATGTAGCCTCGCCGCTATTTGCAGGAAGCACAGGTTCTCTCTGGGAGCAGCAGGAATGTGATGCTGTGGTGACCATCCCCACACCTTCCATGAGCTGCAACCTGCACACCTCCATAGCATCGTGGTGCCTGCATCTCCAGCACTGCTTGGGCTCTGTAAGAGGGAAGGGGGCAGTGCTCCCACAAGTGCACTGAGATAACACACAAATCAAACATTAATGTTTCATCTCCCATCAAACCGGTAAGAGAAAAGCATTGGCTGCACTGGAATTTGGGCGAGCAGTTTGCCATGGTAGAAGGAGCTGCATATTTCACAAAGTCCTCAGCAACCCCAACTGCCCCCCATATAACTACACATAAGTCAGTGCATGGTTAACCACAACGCCGCTCACAGACGTGCTGTGCTCCTCCTCTGGAAACAAAGCCTTGCACAAGCTGGAGTGATGTGCGAGGAGCCAGAAACCATCATGCTGCATCCCTGCCCTGGGACACGGGGCAGCAGCAGCCCATGAGAGCCAAACTCACACACACACGCAGAGGCAAAGGCAAGCAGAGCCTCAAGCTCCTGTCGGGATCGTAGGAGATGATGAGAAGAGTTGCACATGGAGGCACTGCAGGATGGGAGTGCAAACTGAGCCCTTCCTGCACCTACTGACCCCAGAATCTGCAGGGTTTGCTACCCGCCTCTCTACCATGGAGCGACAGGAAGCATCTGCCCCCTTGCGAACCATGGCTTAGAAGAGGCAGGGCAATAACTGATGCAAAAGGCGCTGACAGAGATCTCACCGCAGTGACTTAGTGCTGAGTTTGCCAGCGAGATTAATGCTAAAGGTCGCAGAATAAAATCAGATCTTTCTGCCTGCCAGAAGGAGGAAAAGCTTTACGGGAAGCAGAGGATTAAGTACATCCGTGGTCAGATGGGAGCGATGTGCCTCTAATAACTCTTCCAGCCAGACCTGAGCTGCTGCCTCTGGAAGCGCCTCACCAAAGCCCCTCTCATCCACTTTGTACAGGAGGAGCAGAGCAGTGGGAGCCCCACCAGCCTCAGGAGCTCGCTCCTCAATCAGGGAGAAGAACAAGGATAATGGGGGCTCTCCCATACGGCAAACAGCAGCAGGGTCACAAAAACACATGCAAACACATATTTGCTGTTACCAAAATCCTCTCCCACATCCAGTGGTGGCCATGAAACTCCTGTCTCAGTCCCAGGGCTCTTCCAATTTCAGGAGGAAAGCTGCAGTCAATACAGGTTACAGCTACTGCTCCATTGCAGTATAGATTCACAAAGCCAACGGGGTCAGGGCTTCAGCAGAGAGCACGTTTTATAGTTCATAAGACTAATGAGAGAACTTGCTCTTGGTGCTGAAGAATCAATAGGTGCCAGCATTTATGAATTAGCCATACTTGGAGCGTATGCATCCCAAGGCATCCCAAATTCAGTGACTGCTTGGTGCTATTCCTGGCCGCGTGAGAAGTGACAAACATCTCCTGGGGTCTTTGCATGGAGAAGGAAGACCCAACAAAGCCCGTGCTTTCCTGCTGCTGCTGCTGTAACAGCACTTTTCTGCTGCGGCTGCTGTTCCAGGATGGTATTTGCCTGGCCCGGGGCTTCCCTGGGGACAAGGAACCCAAGATTAAAGATCCATCCATCCACCCCAGAGATATGAAAGGGGATGCACAACTGCAGATTCAATGAGAGCTGCACAATATCCAGCAGACTGATGTCCATGTTTGCAGGCAGCACACCTCTCATGCCTGGCAGAGCTGCTGTGCACCCAGCCAAGCATTCCCACCTCGAATTGCATGGGCATCCATAACACAATCAACGCCAGCAGAGCAAGTGGGTCAGGCTTTGTGCCAATGGGCTCCTCTGTCCTCCTCCTCCTCAACCCTTTACCTGAAGAAAGCACCGTGCCCCAGAAAACTCATCCCCACAGCTGTAGTAGCTACATCCAGAGAGGGCACAACATGGGCTGTTGCCTGTTCCCAGAGCCTGCCCATTGCCCTGTGGAGCTGCTGCCTGCTTCTGCGGCCACCAGAGGCTTTGATGGGAGCATCCCCCTGCAGATCTGGAGATCCAGACATTAACACAGCCCAACACAAGCCCTATCCCCTTTGCTGTGGCAGGAGCATGGGCAGGCACATCGGCCACAGTCCTCCTGCTGCTGCGGAGCCAGAGAGGGGGAAGCAGCAGAGGAAGGGTGGAAATCAGCCGTGGCAGGCTTTCCACCTCCCCTCCTTCACCTCCTTTATAAGCACGGCTCCATCTCCTCCCGTTACAGGACTAACACCCATCTCTCATTCTGCTCTCGCAACAAGATTCTGTTTCTAATCACGCTGTAATAAAACCGGGCGCGCTCCCAGGGCTTCTTCCAAATGACTTGTCGACACTCGACGAGATTGGATCCTACCCGGGCCCGTTTCCTGCACCTCTGCCTGACGCTCATTAGGCATGCATGAGGGAGAGGTTTTACGAATGGAATTCCATTTAAATGGCTTTTCTGAGAGGGAGAGAGGAAACAAAACGGAGAGAGAGACACGAAGGAAAGGTTTACAAGGAGGATGGCATTGTCACCTCCCTGTCACTCCGCTGCCCAGCAGCCACCGTGCCAGGTCCCCACTCCTGGGCACCCCACGGACAAGCCCTCTGCCCGTGTGGATCAGTGGGGGCTGTGCAGCCAGCGTGCACCAAGGTGCACAGCTCCCGGGCAGCCTCCTGTCCCCACAGCACAGACAGCCTGCAAGAGGACCAGGGGCATGCAGTGCGGAGCAGGAACCGGCAGAAACAGCCTCTGGAGCCAGGGAGTTTAGGAAAACGGACACCAGCACAAGGATGGGATGAGTCAAAACGGATGCTGGCATTGGCAGCCCCAGCGCCTGCCGCTGGGGCAGGAGCCGGCAGCACGCGCCTCACAGCGAGCACCACGGCAGAGCCGCCCTGCCCAGAGCGCGGCTCTCAGCCGCTGCTCAGGTGCGATCCCCACCGCAAGGAACTCATCGCTGGCAGCGTGACAAACTGCCCCCGAGGAGGCTGCGGAGCCCGCGCGCTCCCGGGCAGCGCAGCAAACGCGCTGAATGAATTCCCGTCTCCACGAGGGAGGCGCCGGGCGGGAATCACCTCGCTACAGCTCCCCCACGCAGGGCCCCGCTCTCCCTGTCCCAAAGCACGCGTCAGCGACCCAGCTCTTACAGCCCATGTAGCAATTAGCATCTCTGTCCCTTTACTCTCCCTGCGATGGCTTTACCATCTGCATCTCTCTGTCCGGGTAGCAAAAGGCATAAGCGAAGCTGTGTTTTTGTGCACGGGAAGCCTTTGGGGAGGGGACGTGAAAGGCTGCGTTTTAACGCGATGCAGGTGGTGCTGGAGGAAGTCACAAGCGTTAATTTCATTTCACCCCAGAAAATGACAAATGTTGCTATTAATGGACAGTTTTATACAGGCGAGAGGCGGCTCCAGACGTTGTCTTCCCCACCGGACACGCTCACAGCCTGCATTTGCTGCTACCTGGATGCTGCTTCCCAGACACGGGCTCACAAGCCGGCAAACTTGGGAAAACAGATGTTAAGAAAGATCTCTTCCTATGAGCTCCCTCGGAAGCCAGGCATCCTGCGGGGCTGGTAGGAGTTATTACATCAAGAGTAATTATTTACCAAAGGGGCAGCCGTGCAAGTCAGTTTGCTAGAAGTAAACCGGGACTCTACTTCCCACAGACCTGGATTCACACGGCATCAGCGGGAGCAGAGTCTGCCTCTCCGGGTTTTAATCCGCCTCCGAGTCAGCGGAGCTTTTCACGGGCACACGCCGTGGAAACCGGGAATGTCTGGGGACACTTCCTTTCCTTTGCGTAAGTGACTTTGGAATGACACACTTCCCTGGAATCTCCACGGAGGAGGAACTCCCTGGGCAGGGGTCAGGGCTTGCCTGCCCGAAGAGCATCCCTGGCACCCACCACACCGGCTGGAGCCAAAAGGGAGGAGGAATGAATCTCTGCAGGTGGTCTGGAGCCGAGTAAAACCAGCGGAAAATGAGAGAACAGGATGAAGAGCATTACAAAATGAATAGGAGGGGACTAGAGATTTCCATGGCTAATCCTGTTAACAAGACCATTTCTTATCAAGCTCATTATGTGACTGAAAGCAGGGGGAGGAAAGGGGAGAGGAAAGGCGGCGCCGGGCAAAAGGCATCCCTGGGAGCAGCGGGGCTGGCAGGAGGGATCCGCAGCTCCCGTCTCGGGCTCGCTGCTTGAGCGAGGGTTATGTTTCTATTTCCAAGGCGAGCTCAGCACTACTGGAGTGACATTTACCACAGAGCCGTGCTGCCTGTGTTCGCAGCAATCCCAGCACTGAACTGGAGCAGGCATAAAATAAACCCTATACAATCCATTGAGGTAACACTCATTGCAAAGAGGTTTTTTTCTGGCATCATTCTTTTTTAAGCTCCTATTAGGACAGGCCTCGTTTCCCAGAAGGAAGCACAGTGGAAGGCTTCAGTCTGCAGGTTCAGCGTGTGCCCACCTCGGCTCCAGCATGGGCTGGGGGCTCAGCGGGTCCGCGTCCGCCAGCACCTCCGAGCCGCAGTTCTGCCCGCCTGCCACTCCCGAGCTGACTCCCGTCTCCTGCTCAGCCACGAGCAGCAAAGCCTCGGCTGAGCGATTCCCAAAAGCTGAGCGCTGCTCCGCACCAGCCCCTCCTGCCCCCGCGAGTCGCAGGGGCTTCACGCGCCTTTGTGCGCCAAGGCTCAGTTTGGGTTTAATTTGCTATTTAAAGGGCGGCGGAACGAGTCCGATTTCATGCTAATGAGAAGAGGATCTGGATCGAGCACTGTGCAAAAATTTGCATCTCAAAGCAGAAAACAGGAAGTCGCTAAGAAAGGAAAATCCAGCACCGAGGTAGCGTGTACGGCCATAATTAGGCTAATGCTGCCTCTGTTCTGTCAGCTCATTTCCATCAGCCCCAGGGTAACGCGGGACAACGGACTCCCCCACCACCCTCACCACCGCATCACTGAGATGTGATTCCCGGCCGTGGTACCTCGGTTCCAGCACCCAGCCTGGGGAATGGCCGGAGCAAGGGATGCTGAGGGGATGGCCTGTAGTTCGGGATGAAGGACAGCACGAGGAATACAGCCTCGGGAAGGAGGGCTTGCAAGTAAGGACATGCATCTGGAGACCCTTCTCCAGCGGTACAGTCAATGCCATGGGCACATGTGCCCACCTAAAGGAACAAAACATTGCAGTGCCCTTGCATTATCTCGTGTTATCCCAGTCACAGCAGCCTCAGAACCATGCTCACTCCCAGAGCAGCCCTTGGAAGTGCCCAGCCCAAGGTCACGGTGAGCACACGGCTCTGCCCGGCCACAAACACAGCACCAGCTCTTGCCATCCACCCACCCTGAGCAGATACCAGTGGCACAGGACAAGCGACTCTGTCCCCCATTTAGCAGTTTTCCATCAATTTTGCCCTGATCGTTAAATTGGGGTTTGGTGCGCTGTAGACGTTACCCTACAAACAATTCCAAATAGCTCTAACCAAGATATTTGCTCATAAAAATCAATCACAATCGCCGAGGATGACAGAAATGGAAAACGCCTAATGAAAACAAAGGGGAAAACAACAGGTACTTCAGTCCTCTGCCATCCATCAGCAACCTCGGGTTATTCAAAACACGCAGGGAAACAAATCCTCCCATCTGCAAGCAAATCCTGGGAAATCTTGAAAAGACAAACACCCGTTCAGGAGGAAATCCTTTGCCCCCACTTCAGTCTGCAGGAGTTTCGCCATAATTGCAATAGGAGTAAGGCTGCTGGATAACATGCGAATTATTTTCCCCACTTACATTGTCAAATGATCATCTTGCCCTGCAGTGAAATCTCAATAATTATAATGCCGAAGCATGCAAGAACAAAGAGAGGATAAAAAGCGGTGTTTTCTTCCAGGGAGCAGGGGGAGGGGGCAGAGCTGCCATCACAGGGCTCAGACTGTGTCCTTCCCCTAATTAGCTTTCCTGGGGCTGCGTGTCTCTGGTCCGAGCTGTGAGAAACCCTCAGCTGCCTTTCCGTGTGCCACAAGCCCCCATAGCCATGTCGGATGGAGAGGAGCAGACACCTCCGTGCCCATCGTGGTGGAGCTCCCCCACGAAGGAACAAGGAGAGGAAGTGCTCTTTGGGAGAAGCAGGCGGCACAGCTCCATGGCATCATCCATCAGCCCCCTGATTCCCAGCCTGAGCCCCTCAACTCTGCTGGGACCTCTAGGGGCTCATCCATGGGATGGAGGGAATGCTGCCACCAAGCCAAGCTGTGCCTTCACACCCCTTCCAGCACTGCCTGCCCGTTGGAGGGGTAAACCAAGGGGAGACAGGGGACAGAAAGGGTGGTTGGCGGGGGGAGAGGAGGAGAACAAGAAAAACAAGACGACAGAACGCTTGCTCCACAGCCCTCGGCTAAATTACAAACCAGTTTACTGAGGTGGAAAGCTGCAGCGAGCTGAGGAGGAATATGTGGAAACCATCTGCAGATTTAAAAATAATCTATTTTACGATCACCCTCGAACATATTCTTTTGCAGAAACCAAATAGGATTTGTTGTTGTTGTTTTGTGCAAACTGTTAGGGAAAAATTACTAGAAACATGCAGGGGGTTTTGCCTTCTTGAGTACTGAGAGGCTAAATATGCCCTTCCTTATGTTTAGAATAGTAACAGTCATCTTAAAATTAACTTGGTCTGCATCAGAGCTTAAAAACAGTTGCAATTCAGAGCCTGCAGAAAGCAGGACAAACCTGCACTGGGGTATCTAGCGCTTCGAGCTGACAGATGTCTTCCTACATACAGTAAATATAGGTCGTCTTTTCCTACCCAGAGAACTGTAGATCTTAATTAACCAGGCCACTAGCAGCATATGTAATGATTTTTTGCGGCTTGCTAAGTAAACCTTCCCTTGATTAGACCGAGGGAAAATAAGCTGTGTGTGTGAGGGAGCCATCTCCTCCTGACCGGAGCCCCCGGCCCCAGCCTGGGCAACCTTTGTGCCTCAGCTCCAGTCCTTATTTCATGCTATGAAATCCGCCTAATGAGATGAGAAGGGTGCAGAGCCGCACAGCGCCCTTACTGCTGATGGTCCGGGCCAGCCCCGAGCTCAGCTGTACCCGCGGCAGCCAGAGGGGGTTATTCAGCTTCACAGAGTAAACCTTCTTGTAAGCCACTTCTGGATTAAATCATCTCCAGGCTCCAAGAGCCGGAGCCAACCGAGCTAATGAAATCCATGCTGTATTATGATAATGTCGTGCTGAGCCCTCAGTGGAGGGGCATTTGGTGCTGGGGTGGGTGAGGGCATCCAGCAAGCACCCTGCCTCACACTGGGTTTCGTGGATGGGATGCTCCAAATCTGGGAGCTGCTCTTTAAAACCCACTCGAATTAGAGGGGAGGGAGAGCAGAGCCCAAGCACATGGCCTGGATGCTCTCTCAGGCTGCATTTCTACAGCCTAAAACACAGCTGGCAGAGCAAGAGACAGATCCATCTGCAAAGGCCAAACTGGTGGTGCTTGGGGTGCTCTGGCTTTCCAGAATGGAGCGAGAAGCTTCCTACAGATCTGTGGGGGAAGGTCAGAAAGCTCCCCCTGCAACACAGAAAACTGCAAGAGAACAGCACACCATTGCCCTGCACTAGGCTTAAATGAAGCCTCCTAAAACCAAGACCTTGTTCTGATCTGAGGAGTAAAACCAAAAGCCTCACAAAAGGAACGCCTGTTGCCTAAAACTCAGGAGTAAAGGGGATGATCCCACGTTCACTGCCACATCCCACATCCCCTCCCCACCACTCGCTGGGGAAAGGAATCAATGAATGAGACTCGAACAAAGAGCAGAACTTCCTCCCCGCTCATTAGTGCTGGAAAAGCAACAGAAAAAGATCCCCAGGACACAACCTCCTCTTCAGCTCTGAAGTCTGAATGGCTCCGAGAGGGCGGCCAGGTTTATTCTTTGCCTTTCACCTTGCTCAGACACTTGCTCCGAACGGTTCAATTAAGGAGGCACACACAGGAACCTGCACCAGTGAGGGTACCCCCAAAACCATGCAGCCTGTGTGCTGCAAAGCCTGCCCTGGGACAGACTGATTCCCGCACAGAGTCCCTCCTGGCAGCACAGCCCCATTGCTGCCTGATTTGGGGGCTGTTGAGAGCTCAAGGCAGCAGGCAGCCAAGCTCCTGCACCCATGGCACACTCCTGCTTCTGTACCCTTCTTGCCCACAGCGCCAGAATGGGTTGTTCCAGAGGAAAATCACCTCTCCTTGCCTTCCCTGCAGCCATGAGCGCTTCCCTGCAGGGGTTGGTGGTGGGAGAGGAGGGAATCATTACCTGCACCCACCTCCCATTTGCTGCTAACAGCAAGCCCATGGGCTGAACTGCGGTGAGATACCCCATCCTTTTGGAAGGGGCAGAGAAGGCAGAAACAGCCCCACAGCCACAAAAGCCACCAGTGGGTTGCCATGAGCCCTTCTCCATCACCCATATTCCTGTGCTGGAAATGCTCAGAGAGTGACTGGGGAAGCTGCACACAGCGGAAACAAGCCTGGCATTGCATTAGTGCAGCGCTGCAGAGGAACAGCACAGATTCACCAAGGAGCACCTTTGCCATGAGGGGCTGCAGCGTGGCTGGAGGGGGAGCAGCCCCTTCCTACATGGCACACGATCCAACGCAGCTTATCAATAATTATTAAGACAAGTCAAATGTGTGCTGACCTAGTTAGCCATCCAACAACAAACCCAGCCGTGGTGGCTGCATTTAACAGCAGTTCCAACACGGACAGGCCTGTCCGGCTGCTCTGGGTGCCTCAGCATTACACCTGCACCCCACAAGCACCAACACCCAAACCACCGCTGTCAGAGACAGCAGTGTGCAGACCGTGCGGTGGCTCCCAGCCCTACCGTGGACCCTGGAGAGGAGCCTGCCCGTCAGCAATGAGCACGTTGCCAGGGGAGCCTGGTACCTGCTCGTGCAGCAGAACTTCTGCACGGGTTTGGCACCTGGACCATGAACTGCTGCTGTGCTGAGCAGCAGGGCTGCTCCCTCAACAGCACATGGAGCAGGAGCAGAGGTGCTGGCTCTGCAGACCAATATGGCACGAGTGAGCTGTAATCCCGTTGGAAGAGTTCTGCACCGGGAGCGAGGATGAGAACGTGCTATCGGGGCCGCCTTATTGTTATGACTGTCCTCACATTTAGCTCTTCTGACAAGGGAGCAGCTTTCAGAAAGGAACACACTTGAGCACTGCCACTGATCCTCCAGGATCCGGCACCTGGACCAGAAACCCAGTGATGGAGACAGGGACACGAAGTGGATCTCCCTGCCTAGTCTCTTCAGTAACTGCCTACTAATCCGCTGTCCATGTATGTATCTAATCAGTTCCTCCTAACCCCGGTGACAGGGCCTGGTCTGCAGCCTTCTGTGGCCACAAAGCTGCCAACATGGGCACTTGCTATCAAATCAGTCCCCTTCCTGTGTCCTGAGCTGCGTGAGCACGGTGGCATTCAGCAAGCTACAGTTTGTGCTTCAAAGACAGCGGGGAAATATTTCACATAGGTTAAAACAGGATCACAAAGATTACTGAGGTCCGGAAGAATGAGATGTCGCGGGAGGCAGCACATCCCTAGCACCCATCTGAGAGATCCCACGTTCTCCCGAGAGCGGCACAACAGCATCCCCAGCCTGGGAGCTCAACTTGGGCAAATCCAATCTTGAAATAAGATGCGATTTCCTAGCAACAAGTAATGAGATGCTGGGGCAGCTTACCAGGAGAGCAAGGACTGCACGTGACTCCAAGCCTTTAAATGCAATGAGGTTTCGTTACAACAAGCTTCCAGTGTCCAGGGGCTGGAGTATGTCCCAGCCCCTGGTGCAGCTCTTAACTGTTTGGCTTTAGCCTAGGTGCAGCAAGGAACAGCACATGAGGACCTAGCACCATAGAGCATCACTGCTGGGATGCCCATTGTTACCAGAAAGCACACTCTCTCCAGGAGATGGACAATCATATGTCACCACAGTGACGCAGAGACACACCACAGCCCCCGCAGCCAGGCTGTGCTCCATTCAGTTCAGGGTGCTTGGTTCCTGGGAGCTGGGACCCTATATTTCACTGGTCACTCAGGCGTGACCTGATGCATCTCACCCAGAGCACATGTGCACACACAGCTTAATCCAAGACCCGAGCTCGTTCTGTCCCACCCCTTTCTCCAGTTCACTTCCCTGCAGTGGCATTCCAGAAGAACCTCCTCCATCCCAGGCAAATCTGAAAGGTTTGAGAGGTGCCACCCCCAGCCCTGCCAGGTCACAGCATGGCTCAGGGCAAGGGACACGAGGACAACATGGACACTGTCGTCACCAGCCCGGGGGGACACCTCAGCCACTGACCTTCCGCCCAAGGCTCCCTCCTGCTCTGCATGGTTCAGTGGTGCCTCTAGAGCACTCAGTGTGCCAGGACAGCCCGAGGCCTCAGCGCCAGCCTCAGCGGCCACGGCTGGCTCCATCCGGGGCTGCGTCACCCCATGAGGACAGGCACAGAGGGAGCCATGGACACAGGGGTGAGAAGGGGCAGCCAGTGGCACAGGATAGTGCCCGCGACAGCGCACAGCACCCAGCCTCACGTCAACTCCAAAGCAACAGACCATCAGGCGCTAAAGAGCTTGACAACGGGCTTTGGCTACAGAATGACCCCCAGACACCACCCCTCTGTAGAGAGCAGGCACCCAGCTCTCCATCCCTCCCTGCCTCAGGGAGCTCACACTTCAGCCCCAGCCCCAGGCCCCCCTGCATAAGCACTGCAGCCAGATCTCGCCTCCAAAAAGCCTTCCAAAACTGACGGGCTACAAATTATTCATCCCTTTCAGCTGCTATTCAGCCTCGCTGGCCACCGTCCTCAGCAGCTGCTGCTTGCACACATGCCTCTGATGCTGCGCTGGAAGGATGGCAGGGCAGTTTTGGGAGCAAGGAAGGGTAGTGCAGCAGCATCCACAGAGCCACACAAAGAGGCTCCTCACCACAAGTGACAAGGCAGGCAGCGTGCACAGCAAGCGGAGCAGGGAGCTGTGCCATGGTCAGGCAGGGTGAGCAAGCTGCTGCTGCCAAAAGCTGATCTCTCCCTGCAGGGAGGGCAGCCCGGGATGGGCAATGCTGCTCCTCGCTGACCTGTATTAGCGGGTGCGCAGGAGGGAGCAGCAGGGCCCGTACCCAGCCACTTCACAGATGTTTTATTCACAAAAGACCCAAAGTTCACGCGCACTCACTAATTACTCAACCTGCTCCTCTGTCAGGTGAGCACAGAGGGGAAAACAACCAGCACTTTGTAGCAAAGCACAAGGAGGAATTCACAGAATGCAGTACCGCAGCGCTCTGCTCCGCACACAGAGGCTCAGAGCTGACATGTCCCGTGCAGCCACGCTGCTGCATGCGTAAAAACACAGCACACACAAAAGAGCAGCTCGAATGGAACTAGGAAGTGGTGCCCAGCACCCAGCAGTGCTGTCAGCGCAGGCACGGCCATCACCCCTGCCAGCCTGAGGGGCGAGCAGCAGCCTCAGCCCTTCCTCCCAGAGATGCTTCTTGCAGGCAGGTTTGCAAACACGTCAGGGTTTTTGGTTGAAGAGGCACTGAAGAGCAGCGGCTTCAGGCAGGGGATTACTAAAATAACCAGTGAGCAAAGGCAAAAGGAAAGCATCCACTAAACCAGTGTGAAAAAGTGTAATAGACCATCAGCCCCCAAAACACCCCGATGCACTGTGCCACCCTGTCGGTCTACGGGGCACCGAAATAGCTCCACAGCCACCGAAAGCCCTGAGGGTTGAGCGCAGGACTCCAGCCAACACCGACATTCGGACACAGGCTGTGTAATTCCAGCCAAGTTGCAGACAAGCATTTGCATCTCCATAGCAAAAACAGGAGCACACATCTTCCGAAGCGTAATCACAGAGAGGTGAGGGGAGGATGGAAACAAAAGGCAGCAATAAATCACTTCCCTGCTGCTACCCAAGGAGATATAATTAAGTTTATGCCTAGAGTGGCATTGCTGACAGTAGTCCTGAAATGAGATAAACATAACGCGTGAGGTTGGGCTGTAATAATCCAAGTGCAGAGTGGCAGGTGATACATGTGCTCAGTAATGGTCCTCAATTAGGGAGCTGCAATCTCCAAACACAAGCTCCAGGGAGACTTCTCTTTGATTTCCTTAAAGCCACACATCGGGCAGCACAGAGCATTCTCCTGCACCCAGAATGGGCTCTGCTGCCTTAGGTGAGGTGCCTGGTGCTCCCATCAGCCTCACCCCAAGTGCCCAGGGGGTCCCCCCGTCACCATCACCTTCACATAGTGCAGAGCTCACACTTAAGCACAGACTTAATTTAAGCATGTTAAAGAAAGCTGCGGTCTGTGCAAACCACATTGCACTTGAACACACCAACAGGGTTCAGATGCTTCCCCTGGTCCTCTACACAAAAATATCAACAACTCAACAGCCCCATATTAACTCCCAGGTATTTATACAAAGGAGCACAGGTTGGGTTGGTACCACGCAATAAAATGAGGCAACAGCAAAACAGGCACAGATTTTCGGAGTGGTCTGGTCCTGAGATGTCTCTCGGACCTTCTCGTTGTGAAGTACCTACAGTACCCTCTGCCTCTGCCCACAGCATTTTCAAATCTGCAGGCAGCGTTTTGATTAACACCTTTCTGCAGAAAGCAATGTAGGTCCTGGGTGATATTACCCAATGCTTCCTCCACCAAGAGGCCAGCCCTGGAGCGAGAGCCCCTTCCTGCCCTCCAACACCATGCCACAAGGTGCTGACACTGCCCAACATCACCATCAGTGTCCCACCTCCAGCCCCTATTCCCTCCCTGGGCAGGAGGAGCCTCTGAAAGCCTCAGAGTAGCGCCCGGCTCAGCTGAGCGCACCCAGCTGCCATCTGGACAGCTAATGGGGTTTTTTCCATGCCTAGATGTAAGAGGGGGTGGGGGAAGGCTGAGGAGCAGCGAGGCTGCAAAATGAATTCAGCATCAATTATTCTAAAATATGCATGTTAATACGGGAAGGGCTCCGCGGCTGCATCCATCTCCACTTCTGTTCATTCCCAGCATCAAAATGTGACCCAGGAAGATGACAGCATCGCGCGTCTCACTTACACAAACATGAGCCGGGAAAGGAGGGATATTAAAAAGGGAGACAATGCTGCATATTAAAATGCCACAGATGGAGCTTTCTGCAGCCTTTGCAGTCTGCCTCAGAGATTATTGCTGGGCCATATTGTATTAGAAACGGGGGTGGCTGTGTTATTTATTTAATTTTCCCACCAATTCCATCTCCGCTCGTGCCGGATGGATCAAGCGAGGTTTGTGTGAGTTCCAGCCAGCTCTTCCAGCAAACCCACATGAAAAATGCATTTTCATTAATACAAACTGTTTGCTGTAGGTAAATTAATCCTAGAACTGGTTTCCATACATGGCAAATTACACGTTCAGTGAAAACACCAGACGACACTCCACAGTCATAATAAAAGCCCTGCGTTCCCTGTAATGAAGCGGGATTGGCAGGTAAAGGCAGCTCGCTGGAGCAATTAAATAAGTAAATAGGTGAGTAAGAGCCAAGGGGTTTGCTGGTGCTGCAAGGCTGTCAGACTCCTGCAGCGGTCCCGGGATTGCAGAACAGGATCCGGCCCCGCAGGCTGGAGTTCCCCAGAGAGGAGCAGGAGGGGAAGGAGGAACCCAGGCCCTTTCCCATCACTTCAGTGTGAGGGTCCCATCACGTAAATGTACAAGAGGACACGAAGTTTGAGAGCACAGTGTGGTTGTCCAAGGAGCAATGGAAGGGACTGCTGACCCCCTGCCCTCATCCGTACAAGAAACAAGCCAATATTAAGCTTTTTCCTTGCAAGTTTCTATCTGCTCCCAAATCTTTCCCTGTCTCCTTTAACAGTCCCGCTTCTGAGCGTCTGCTTATGGCAAGGGAAGCGATATATAATTGATGAAGTGACGATGTGCTCCAGCTCCAGCCAAGAGACATCTGTTCTGCACGTAGGCTCGCTCAGGTGCTGTCACGCTGATTTACCGCAGCGGATCAGAGCCTGGCTGCGTATGCTAATGTGGGGCCAGCCCAGCTCCCTGACACCGTACGGCTCAGGGTGTCAGGAGCCAGCAAGACATTGCTTTAGGTGTTTATGCCTCTCTGCCGTGACCATCGTGCCTTCTCTGCCCTGCATTTCAGGCTTATTTCCACTCACTCCTCAGTACCAGCGGTGATGCTGTACCAACCTTGCACCCAGTGGGGGAACCATGCTGCCAAGCATTTGGGGTGACAGCATCACTGTGCCCATCATGGTCACAGGCCATCTCATGCAAGTTACCTGCTAACCGACTGCCTTCTCTGAGGCAGTTCAGATTGAACAAGTGAAGGCAGAGCAGAAGGCAGGTACAACACCCTGGAAGCAAAGGAACCATCTCAGAGTGATCTGAAGAGCAGAGCAAGTATCAATCCCTGCATTTGCCATGGGGAAGTGAAAGCCACAGAAGGAGGGGGCAGTGGTTTGTATCCGCCTGCTGCATTAGAAAAAAAGAATTATAAAGGATCGTTTAATCACCTCTTAATTACATATTCCGGGTTCATTAAGGAGGGAAAAATGCATCTCAGGTCACCGCCTGTCACCGTGACAAAGGCCCACGATGGGCTCTGTATTCAAAATATTTGCGCTAATTATCAGCACAGCTCCCCTTTGAAAGCGCTCCGGGGGAAGGATGGAGTTTCACCCGAGGGAATCAGCTCGCAGCCTGCGCTGCTTTCACTGCGCTACAGATAAATATACTTGTGCGCGTGTATATTTTTACCAGCGTGCCCGTGTATGTATCCATGGAGAAAAGCCTATAAATGCCTAACACTCGTCTCGTGGGGCTGGAGAGGGGGAGCAGCAGCAGAGGGGCTCTCTCCCTGTCTCCTGCACATGCCAGCGACGATACGGGCTGAGACTCGATGGCCTGCGTTGGATTTTCAAAGGTAGGAGTGGGTACACTCAGCCCAGAGTGACCGCTGCAGCCGTGGCTTGGTCAAATGGAAAACAACCCTCTGCCAATGCAACTGCCCAGGGAGGGAGAGAAATGAGTTGAATGCAAACAGAGAGTGACCTTTAATTAGGGCATAAGCAGGCACAAGGAGGGAAAACCCACCAGAACTTCCCTAGGCACCTTCCCTTTCCAGGAGCAGCAGGAATCAGTGTCCCTCTGTCAGTGACTGACCGATTTTCCAGGCAGCAGCTCCCGTAAAACACCTCTGAGCCACCTCCAAGGAGGGCAAGGGATGGGCAAACACAATTCCCAGGCTCCTTCCATGGGTGCTTGCAGGATCTTACTGAAAGTGAGGCAAGAGAAGGGCCTAAGGCATTCAGGATGTGCTGCTTGCCCCCCCCAAATCACTTTTGCCACACAGCAGGACGCAGAGCAGCGTGCTGATAGCATCCTCATTCAACACAAACTAACCCATGCCAAAAATAAAGCCAAGCAATCCCCCAGAGCCCTGGTGCTGCCTGAGGACATCAGGACAGCACGCTGGCCTCTGCCCCTTGTTGCTTCTTGGAATCTCTTCCATAGACTCTTGCATTCTTTCCCCTCCTTACTGCTAGCCAATAACCCCCACAGCCTTCCTGGCACACTGAATCTAACCTATCCACACACCACAGAGCAAGTCCTTTTCCTCAGCGAGCATTTAATCTGACTGGACAGGAGCAAAACCATGTAGCTATAAATGGGGCAAGGAGAAAACAGTATGCTGCAGGTTCCTCAGGAAAGCATATGGGAACAGGAGACTTACTAATAAATTCTTCTTTGTTCTGTATTGTCTGTGATAAATAGCCGCACTCAGCATCAATAACTGCAAACATCCTTGGGAAAGGGAGACATGCAGAAACCCATCACACCGCTGAAAGCAGAGAATGGATTCAATTTCAGGTTTGAAGACAAATTTCACAGTCCCAAACAAAATTATCTAAGGGGGCTGCTGTGGCCACATGTGCAATCAATGTAAGGTTATGGCTACTAAACCAGGAGAATGTCTCCCAAGAGCTACAATATCTTAAGCTAAAGGACAAGAAAGAATAGCCCCATTCAGGATGATACCTTTGGAAAGATAACATTTATGTTTCCAAAGAAAAGATGTTTTTATTAAGGGAACACAGCGCTTCTGGAATGTTATTGCCCTAGAGATTACTCAAACTCCCACCCCTTTGCTGGCATCCAAAAGCAAATTTCCACGAGATTTTAAACACTGCTGAGACCTCAATAATTTGGGAGTAGGAGGGAAAAGAGAGCAGTAGCAAGAGACATTTCTAATGGTGAAGACATGAAAAACGCAGCTTTATTTTTTGATGATTGCATTAGATTTTTTATCTCGGAGATGAAAAATGAGCAGCTACCACCTCCTAATTCACTGCCTGGGGACTGGATTCCTCTCTGCTGCTGCATGAGCAGAGGCACTGAAAGCAGCACAGTGCAGGAAATGAGCTATATTTAAGAAGAGTCATTGTGGAAAAACAGTAAGCAAGTGCAAAGCCAGGGCACAAGAAAGCCCAGTCCCATTCTTAGGACATGTAGCAAACTCCAGGTTTCCAGGTGAATGGCTTTAAAGGATGGGAAAACACAGATGAGACAAGGCAAAGACTGGAAACCATGTTGCTGGGCACTGCTTGAGCTCATTGGAAGGAAGGCAGGAGGCACAGGGTCATGGTACATGGTGTTGAGCTGCCTGTTCTGCAGGGAGAGCGTCCCTGGGGACGCAAACAAGGACATATGCTGGTCACCTCAGCCTGGGTAACTAAAGGGGATGACAAGAAACCTGGAAAGGGGCTTTGGACAAGGACCTGCAGGGACAAGGGGAATGGCTTTAAACTGACAGAGGGGAGTCTGAGATGAGCTCTTAGGCAGAAGCTCTTCCCTGTGCGGGTGCTGAGGCGCTGGCACCCAGAGAAGCTGTGGCTGCCCCATCCCTGCAGTGCTCAAGGCCAGGTTGGACACAGCGGCTTGGAGCACCCTGCTCTGGTGGAAGGTGCCCCTGTCCATGGATCTGGATGATCTTCCAAGTTCCTTCCAGCCCAAGCTGTTTTATAAGGTGTGATGTGATCCCATCGCAGCACCCTAGAG